>UCOM01000761.1:0-62369 GCA_900474385.1 Ormyrus pomaceus | reverse complement strand
CTTAAAAAACGGTTATAACCGTTTTTTCGAACAACTCCAAAAATTACTATCACAATGCTTCCTTTAGGAGGAAGCAATATAATTTACATTTTAATATAATTCTAAATTAAAATTATTGTTATAATTTATATATTTTTTTATTTATATTAAACAAAAAAATTAGCATTTTCCAATCATCTTTACATAATTCAAGTAAAATTCATATAAATGAAGTAAAGTTTCTTTAACAATATTATACTTGTTAAGTATGAAGTATATAGAGTGGTAAAAATGTGATGATAAAAACTAGCTAATTTATTCTAACTCTATAAATCAGCCAGTTCGACCGCTTATTTCAATAATTTTTGGCCAAGGGATAGAGTATGTAGGTAGATTTTTAATATAAAAGTTATGTAATAATAACATTATATTAAGAAATGCTGCTAATGAAAGTAGTCATTAGGATAGAAACGTCGGCCCTAATAAATAATCTGACTGCAGAAGACCATCAGTTTCTACAATTATTTATTAAATGATAATATTAATATTTCGGCTTTTCTCAAATAATTCAATTTCAGAGAACCAGAAAGATTACCCAGTGTTAGTTTTGTATTTAGCGCATTAAAATACGCAAGGACAAGGCTCTATCTAATCCAAATAAGTTTTTTCATTCTTTGTTGATGCCCATTACTTGGCTTTTCCTATAAGTGCTGGGGCAAAATTAATGGTTGATTCGACTCGATATGTCGAAATACATAAAATAAGATCTTATTTTGCATGCATTACTGATATTCTTTAATCGGTTTTTCCATAATTTTTCGAAATTTTTAGTCATTTTCTGATATTTATTCCAATTAAATGGGTGTTGGAGTAAAACTAATTAGGAAGTCGAATTCAATGTCTTAAAGTACATACAGAGAGCCTACCGGCGTTGCCAGGTGAGTCCCCATTTTCAATTTGTATAATTGCGTTATTGTTCATGTTTAATACATACCTTGCAAGAGTGGTGATTTGACAAGCGTAAAGATTTCCGGCAGAATGTTGTCTGCTATCTTGTTGAGTGCAATGGGATGTACTTTAGCGATAGTCGTCAGCAACGTGAGTGTTAATTGAGCAATGTGCAAATCCGCCTCGTTGAGTAAAGCGGGAAGTTCAGAAGTAACTTTATCCAGAAGTTCCGGGTTCATCGCATCGCTGTAGTTGCGCACCAATGTGTCCAGCAACACTAGTGAACTTAACTTCAGAGCACGTTGATTCTTACGCAGAAAGGAACCCAAGATCGGTATGGCTTCAGGTAGAATTGGTTTCAAGTCGATACGTAACGGTGACGCAGCAATGCACGTTAAAGCCTAATTTTAGCAAAAGAAAAAAAATGTTTCATGTACTGTTAATAATTTCGTCCTGATAAATTTTAATTAAAGGTTTTTACGAAGAAAATATTAAAGTATAGAACTAACCTTGACAGTAGTAAGCCGAGTAATTTCATTTCGCAGTCTATCAAGGAAGATGGGTAAGCATGTGGGTAGCTCATTCTCGAGTGTATCACCAAGATGAGCAATTATTTGACCCATGCAAGCAATTGCCCGTTCTTTCACTTCTTGATCGATGTCAGCAGTTCGTAATCGTGAAAGAGTAGACCAATACAACTCCCCAGATAACGGCGTAAAATCAAAGTTTGACGGTTTATCTAAAAATTAAAATATTTTAATTATTAACAATTTAAAAAAGCTATAATATGGTTATTTTATTGTATCTAAAACTCACCGTGAGGTCTAATGACTTGTACAAGTTGCTGCAATACCAACAGAGCCTCGGCCGTAATTTTGTAAAACGGATCACTCACAGCAATTATAATTGGCGGAGCCAAAACAGCTAAGTGGGCATGGAACACCTCGGGTTGGTGCGTAGACAAAAGCGTATGCACAAACGCCAAGGTATCGATTTTCATATTGCTTGAAGAGTTCTTATCACCCAAGGAATATTGGATTCCGGGAATCAAGGCCGGTATGTGGTTGGTCAAAGCGCCTGGCAGTACTAGCACAAGTTCTTTTAGCAAAGACAGACAATCTTGACGTGTCTTGATGCTCTTCTCTTTCATCTGTCGATGAACTGCTTTAACAATTAGGGGCACTTGTTGCTGCAGCAACGATATTGGACCTTCTTCATCCTCCATTGAATCAGGGTCGATGGCAACACCTGTTGTTGGCTTCGTTTGACGAAGAAGCGTTATGTACGCGTGGAAGATGTCAGACTTCACATTTTCTTCTCGTTCTGAAGAAAATCGTATAAATTTAGTATTTTTATGAGATATAAAATTATAATATTTATTAATATTTCTTACCTTTAAATCTGGCAATAAGAGCAGGCGAGATGATCTTATAAAATTCGGACAATAGTTCTCTTCGACTGGATATGACAGCCTCGAGGCACTTCGTAGCTGCGCGACGTACCTTCCAACTCATATCATCGTCGTCTGAGTACTCGTCTTCGGCATCCTCTTCGCCATCTTCTTCCGTTTCCATAATTGCGTTCTCGCCGTCAGACGAGTCGCCTGCATCGTCATCGTAGTTGTAGTTCGGATCGTACGTTAAATATTTCAGACAAATTTCTATGATCTTTTATAAAAAGAAAATTATTTTTAGATTTACATTTTTTTGCTACAATAATCAGTAAAAAAACGTAACATAATGCGATGGTTTACACAAAACTTACTTTATTTATGTGTGGTGTGATTTCTTTTGGACATCTGTACACAAAAGCTTCAAAGGCTTGTAAACAATATTCCCGAAGTTCATCGTCATCTTCTGTACTGTACTGAACAATAAGTGGCATGACCCTTTCAATTTGCTCTCCAAATCTATGTCCAGCTTGCCGACTGCAGGTGGTAAATAACATTGAAATAAGAAATATATTTGATTTTAATCAATATTTTTATTCTTTATTAAAACAATCTACTCACCATATAGACGCAATGCACTGTATGTAAGTACGAACAACATTATTGACTTTGTTATTGGACAGGCCCTCTAGCAGATGATCCAATAGTCTGTTATATAATTGACTGTTGCTGGATGTCATAAGATGACTCAAAGCAACTATAGTTCTTTTACGTACTGCTTGTCTTGGAGATGAAAGCTGTGGCAGTAGTGCAGCTAATATAACAGAGTGAAAAGTAACAAGGAGAGCTCCAAAGCGAGACAGAAGGTCTGCGATTATATCTAGGGCTTCCAGCTGTACGGGCACATCTTCTTGCTGTAAAATATTATAAAAACATAGAAAGAAGGAAGTTACATTGCTAATATTTACAGCACTTTTAAATAAAAGTTTCCAATTATCTTTATTTCTTTGTAATTAATTTTTTAATAATTACTATACTACTCAATACACATAATAATTTCAAGCAAAAATATTTTTTATTAATATTATAAAATATGATTTTTTACCTTCTCAATAGCAGTGCTTAAGCGACCAGTTATTCTTTTACAAACATTAGCTGCTAGAGCACTGGAGCCTAAAGGAAGTTCAGCAATAACCGTTTTCAAACCAATACTGGAAATATCTCTGAGCTGTTCTTTGTCAGAAACCATGTTACTACATAAAGCATCAACAATTGTTTCTACTTGATACTCTTTAACTTTGTTTACCAAAGGACCCAAACTGAAACATTTATTATATTGAAGTCTTTTTCAGTGAATATCTTTTAAAATATTCATTTCAATAAAAAAACTTTTGAAAACTTAGTGATAACATTGTAATTATTATTTTATTATGTAAATTAAATTAATAATACATACCATTTCACAGCGAGATTCTGTACTTCTCCATTTTTATCTTCCAGTAATTTGAGAAGCATTTTAACAACTTTGCGCTCAGAATCATCATCTAATTTAATATTATCTTTTTGTAATTCTGTCATTAAATCATTTGTTGCCATGAACCTGAAGTCCTTATCACTGGATGTCATCTGATAAAATAAAATTTTTATTTTCAATTTCAAAAATAAATTTGTTAGTGTACATTTATTATTATTATTTATAATTTATATTTTTAAGCTACAAATTTCTTTTGCATTTTATTTATTTACATACATATTAATGTATTTTTAAACTTTTTAAAATTTTATATTTATTAATAAAATAAACACAAAGTAATGAAAAATAAAAATATTTGTGACTACAATGAACTAACAAAAACATTGACTTCTTGGAGTAAACTATTTTTATCTTCACATATTTTAAATTTAAGAAAAAATATTGAAATAAAACATTTAATGCACGAAAAAAATAATAAACTGAAATTCAAGCCTACTTTTGTAAACCAATAAATTCTTAATAATGTTGATATATATAATATATTAAATTTTATTATTTTATTTTTTATTTATTACTATTTATTTATTTATTATTATTATTATTATTATTATTATGTATTATTAAATTAAAGTTAAAACAAATAACCCTTAAATAAAAAAAAAATAAATAAAAAAATATATATCACATCAGTCACTAACTATAATAGATGTTATATTTTAGGCCTTGGGTCATTAGACCCTAAAAATTCAAAGTCATTCTTGATTATTTTTATCCTGAATCAAAAATCGCAATTGCATTGTGTAAAATTTATAAATGATCTACAAAATCTGAAAAGAACTAATTCCCAAACTTGTTTCCTTCCCCTAATCATAAAAAATTGCCCCAGCTTGACAAGGAAACCTTGCTGGAGAAATTTTCTTTCTTTTAAAATTCATCAAACTAAATTACAATAACAAAAACAAACAGAAAATTTTTCAATAAATTTTGAAGAAACATTGAAAAATTTGCAAAAAATGAAATTTACAAAAGTTCGGAGATGTGCGTATAGGTTAGGATTTCCAGGGAAGTCCTTTTTCGCAAATCCTTTTCGCCCCCAAAGTATCGAGGGCGTTGAAAAGTTAAAAGAAAGTTTACCTTTTCCAGGAGATTAGCGATGTGATACGAAACGCTAGCCATTTTCGAGACAGCTTCTTTTCACCGGCACTAGAAAAACTGCAATTCCTCAGGAACTCGACGGACTTCTTCTGCAGTTGCGGCGCGTCACTATTATTTGGGATTCCTTGACAAATTATGACTTCCTACAACCTGCTCAAGACTGGCGGCGATAGTTGAAAACTGTATACAAATGCGTCCCCTTCTGTGTTTTCACGGCAGGCTGCAGCAGCTCGCCGACGACATTGCGCTTTGAATCTTTCGCGACGGAATGACTTGAGCGTTCCCTTGTGTGCGTGCGAATTCTTATCAAGGGTGCTTGTGTGCGAATCTGCACAAGCACGGATGCATGGACGGTGTAATAATGGAAAAAAAGGAATGCTGCCGGATATTCAGGCGGACGCACAGATTAAACTTCCGGCGCGGTTTTTAAATTCAACTTGCTTTATTTTGTTTGCGTTGTTTTTATAAAGTGCGAATCTGAGTCAGTTATTACCCTGTTTTATCGGTCGCACTTTAATGATCGTTTTTTGAATTTAATTACCTATAAAATTTTATGAGAAGGAACAGAATTTTTATAAATTTGCAGAACTGAAGTTATTTTGAAAAATTAACTTTTAAAAAATTATAAAAATGATTATAAAAATGAAAGATATAGTTATAAAAAGATATTGTTTTTTTAAAATATATATATAAATAAATTTCAAGTAAACCTCAGTCGATTGAACAGATTGACATTGTGATATTTGTCAATTGTTTAAATTTCAAATTTTTTAAATTTATTATAGCTGAACTAAAATTTTTAATTTATTGAGGGTTGAGTATGCTTTTAATATATTTTAAAAATAATAAAAATTTTCAATTTATTAATTCTACTATTATATTTATTTTAGACATTTGAATAATTTCTTTATTAGTTTTAAAACTTTCAGACTAGATTTACAATAAAATCACATTACAATCTTTCACCGATTACGGTTTTTATCAATTTCTAACTTTTCACTTTACTTTAATAAAAGCTAAAAAATAACTTCTTTGATAAAAAGGCATTTTTGAAAAGCAGTTTGGTGCAAAGTTATTATAATATTTTAAACGAAAAAATTAAAATATAAAAAATAAATGTTAAAGCAATAAATTTTTCTGCATAAATAAACTCCATGCGTAAAGTACCACTTGTGCCCGCAAGCGTGCGCAAAATTAATCTATCCGCTCGGCGTATTGAAAATTATTGGTCGATGCACGTGCGAAAGATGATCCTCGACTTGTGTGATTATCACCCTCGCTTCGCTCGGGTCACAAATTCGCATTTGGGCGAGAATCATCTGTTTTTCACTAGTATCGAAATGTACTATAACTTAAAAAGGTAAAATAACCAGTAATTAAAAAAAATAAGCTGAATAATGTTTAACGACTTTCATTGTCTATAATTATTTTTAATTATTTACATTTTTTTAATTACTTGCAGAAAATTTTTATCTTATGCAAAATATATTGTATAAAAAATTTGCAATAAAATAAAGATTTTTTTGAGAGGTGTATAAGAAAGTAAAGGTGCAAGCACAAACGCGTGCAAAACGAAATGAGGACAAAATTGAAATTATGTAAAATAATTTATGTATGTATATATAACTATGTATATATATTACATTAGACAGGCTCACTGAAACGTATTAATATGATTTAAGGTTACAATATTTTCTTTTTCTTTTACTTTTTTCGTTATGCATATCGTACTCGTTTGAGTCCGAAAGACACAAATTTAACTTCTTAATCGAAATTATATTCTTTTTTCAAATTTTAAGTATTTTTTCTTGTTTTCCAACCCTTAAACGTTTCCTTAATACTGAAGCGCGTAGTTCGTTTCTCTCTCAAAAGTCATAATCGTATTAGTAAAAAGACCAAATCAAATAAATTACTTATAATTAAAAGTACAGTGATATTTTTTGTGCCTGTATTAAAATTAAGAGAGAGAGGAGAGAGAGAAAAATTCGAGTGCTCAAAGCAGTTTTCGCGCGCAATACAAGTTACACGAAGTATAGCATTTTGTTTAAAGATTAATAAATATTTAATATTTAACTTTGTGGCAACTTGGTGCCTGTTTCATTTTTTGTTTAATTTCGGCACACTAGGTGCCAAAAACACTTTCATTAAAAACGCATTTAAACAAACGAACATCTGGAACAAGAAACCCGAAGAAAAAATAATAATGAATTATGCATAATTTGTTTCACAGTTTTTACAAGACTGCATATCCGACTTCTACTACTATACATTCAATGCATAATATGTAGTTGTACACAATCCAGCATAATCATAAAAAAATTATGTGACTAAGCACAACTATTTATTATTCAGAGAGTATTTGTGTGTAGAATAAAAATCGTTTGCACAGTCCTCTAGAGAAATGAATTCTGCACAAATCATTTACAATCACTTTTATTAATAGTATTTCTCGGGCCGTGACTTCACACTCTTTGAAACAAGAGTTGCGTCACACATTCTTTCCTGTTAGTTACCACCGTTAATGATTGGCGTTTCCTTTTCTTCCCTTTTTGCATTGTTTTACATTTATTATTTTTTAACTAGAACATTTTAGGAGATTTGTGGGAGTTCGAAGTTGACGTTGAGATTTGCAGATTGCGCAAGCTTGACGATAGTGGAGAGTTTTACAGCAACACGAGCGGCCTCATCGAGGTCATCGACTGGCACGATTTTAAGACCCGCGTTGGCAATAAGAGCCTTGGCCTCATCGACGTTGGTTCCCTAAAAAATAATAAAATTTTAATTTACTAATCTTTACAAATTTTATAACAATGCAAAATTATATATTTTTATTTAATATTTATTTACCTGTAGTCTAACAACAACAGGTATTTTGAGGTCCAGCTCCTTCGTCGCAGCAATGATACCTTCGGCAATAACGTCACACCTCATGATACCTCCAAAAATGTTTACTAAGAGCGCGTGAACCTAAAATAACAAAAGGTTTCAGTTTACAAATGATCTACTCCTCTGGAAATATGAGAACAAACTATGATTATGTAATAATATTTAGCAGCGCTTAACGTTATATAATCATACTGTAACTTTATATGTTAAATGCTTAAATTTAAGCAAATATTTTTAAGCAGAACAAATTAAAAAGTTACATTACATAAGGTAAACAAACAAAGAAAATGATAAATATTATTCCGTAATATTTATTTCTCTCGAACCTACCCTTGGGTCAGAAGTAATAATTTTGAAAGCTTCTTTAACAGCCTGGGCAGTCGCACCGCCACCAACGTCAAGGAAATTCGCGGGTTCCCCACCGTGCAGTTTGATGATATCCATGGTGGCCATAGCGAGACCAGCACCATTGACCATGCAGCCGATGTTTCCATCTAGAGCAATGTAGTTCAGCTCGAATTTCGCGGCTTCCACTTCCTTCGGATCTTCTTGTGTCCAGTCGCGAAGGGCGAATAGATCTTTCTGTCTGAACTCGGCATTGTCGTCGAATCTGCATTTACAATCCAGTGCGAAATCTGAGAAGAAACACGAATAATACAGATTTATGAATGTTTGGTTGTGCAATTATTAGATTCTAATAGTTATTCTTAACAGTAATCTAGTAGCTTGAGAGTAGTTATTGATTTATTTCCGGGTACAACCACGTAATTTATAAAATGCGTAAAAAAGTCATCGAACTAAAAAATTAAAAATCAACCTACATTTGCCATTGATGTCTTCAGCTAGAGGGTTGACCTCGAGCAACAGAGCATCCTTTTTTACAAACAAGCTGTACATGTTGACAATCATCTCGGAAATGTAGTCCTTGACGTTCTCCAGTCCCAGTTTTACGGCGATTCTGTCGGCTTGATCTTTCGTGATGCCTTTGTTGATGTCGATGGGCTCGTACATGATAGCCTGGGGATTGGTGGCTGCGACTTCCTCGATGTTGACACCTCCCTGGCTCGAGGCGATGATGACGGGACCACCGAATGCACGCTCCATCATCACGGCCAAGTAGTACTCCTTGCGTGGGAACATTCGCTGCGTGACCATTACCGCGTTGCATATCCTGCCACCTTCCCCAGTTTGCTTCGTTACCAAGAGCTTGCCCAGCATCTGACTCGCCAGTTGTTTCGCTTCCTCGGGACTGTAATTAAAGGAAAATTAGTATTTAAAATTTAAAAATTATGTTTTTTAGGATAAAAAGAGTAGTTGAAGTTGGGTGTCATCAATCAATAAATGTTAAATCAGATATTGATTTTAGTGATATAAAATCAATCAATTCTTGAGAAACTAGGTTATTGAAACTAATTTTAACAAAGAGTAAGAATATTGCAAATTTGTTTATTATTCAAGAAGTTATTTTTTAATTTGAAAGAATAAAATTTTAAATCTTTTTAATTTCTGATTAATATATTTGACTTCTAAAAGTTCTTTCTTACTTGTTAAATAGTCAATGTTTTTAAGTAGTCTATTTAAATTAATAAATTTGCACAATACTTTTTAAGCTTCACCCTATATAATACTTTATAATGTTTAAATTTTTCATATAGTATTACTTGTTATTCAGACAGCATTTCATCTCTTCAAATATATGCATTTTTATATTAGAAACTTACGTTTCACACATCTTAACACCACTAACACTGGTGCCTTTGAAATGGCCCTTGCCACGGCCACCAGCTAAAACCTGTGCCTTGAGTACAATGTCCTTGGTCTTCAAATCAGCGGCAAGTTTGGCAGCTTCCTCAGGTGTCTTGGCCACGCCAAACTTAGGTGTAGGAATTCCTGCCTCATTGAGGATACTATAACTGATGTGCTCATGAACATTCAGATTTCTCACTGGTTGTTTATTCAAGCTGCTTGTACAAGCTAAGATCTGTAAGTGAACAAGTGTATTAGTTGAATCATTGCTGGGATGTTTACTTATTAAGCTAAAAACACAAAGTGAAAGATCAAAGTTTCAAAGTTGAATCTGGGAGACAAAAATAGATTCAATGGCATCGAACCAAGCAGTATTGACCTACACTTGTCAATCTTGAAAAGTCACATCAGGCTTCAGGAGACTTTGTTTAGGCTTGTTGACAAACTTGTCTGATGTTTTGATTCATCATTGTGAAATTCTTTTTACTTCCTTAATTGCTTCAGGTTTTGCAGATTTGTTTTTAAGTGACAATCTTTAAGGCTTCTTTGTATTTATGTTTTTTTAGAAAATAATTATTTTATTGATATTGATTAACTCCTTCAATATTGATTAAAGTATCATAAATATTTACAAAATTAATGAAATAATAGATTATTAAATGAAAAAAATACTAATAAACTTGTAACTTTTTACTGCATTGTTTTTTTATTTTTTTATTTATTTATATTCTATGATGCATTTTACTTAAATTTTATTAAAAAATTTATCAAAAATATTGTTATGTAGCTAAATTATAAATATGTAAGTTTCTTATACTGTAAATTTTTAATAAGCCTGTAAACTACAATTAGTGATACTTTTATATCAAATATAATAAAAAATTAGAGATATCACCTATTAAAAAATAATCAGCTGTTGACAGCATTATCTTTATAATTGAAAAATAATTTTACACAATTGCATGTCTAAGTTATGCATCAATCACCTTAATAAAAATCTACTGTGCAACTGATTTAATAATACCCAAAAATGCAGCCTAAAATTTCATTTAAAACTCAGATGAAAACTAGACTCAGCTGGTTCTAAATTTAAAACCTCCCACAGTAAAAAGTATTCAGAAAAAAGTATTATTTCAAACAGTGACTAGACCTGTATGTTAATCAGATTACTTAGCATTTACATTCAGTCAATGCCATTTCTTATAACGTTCATATCATTTGAAAACTTTGCAAATCCCCAGCAGACAGCTCTGGAAAACCCGATTTTCCACCACCCCCACTACTTTAAGGCTCCGAAAAGCTCGACTCCCCCGCATTATCGAGCTTCGCTCTTTCATTTTCCCGAAAGACACCGGCATCATTCAGTCAGAAAAGCCGAAAACTCCTTATTTTCAAGTTTTGTCAGCTGCCATATGACAAGTGTCTACCTCGACCTTTCGAATCTTTCTCTCTCTTTCTCTCTCTCTTACGTAAAGCCGTCCTTGTCGCTCTCGCGCTCGGGTACAAAGTGCGCGCGTGACCCTGGCGACCAATTTAGCAGACTACGCGCCCGCACTTACACACTCTTAAGGTGGGTGCGTTCGTGCAGGCGTCGCCCTTGCTGGGCCCAGGAAAGGCCGATCGGGCCCGGGAAGCCCAAGAATAGAATGTTAAGGGTTCTAGGATGGCGGAAAGTTCGTACCTTCGAGCCGTTCAGGCGGCTGAGTGACTCGGCGAGGCTGATGGTTGTCCGCGACAACATGGTGGCCATCTTGGTAAAAAGCGCGCTGGCAGTGCTTGTGGGACCTCTGATGAGCGATTTTAGCTGAGACGACTCCTTCGCCCGCTGCTTTCTGTCTTTCTGCGCAGGCCAACCGAGAACGGCACTCTGCCGAGTACTACAGCTGTCTCGCTCCCACACCTGCCGCGGTTACTGACGGTCACGTCGCGCCGCGTCACCGAGGGGATTTTTTTCCGGGAGACGGTTTTCGGGCTTTTTTCGGAGGGCGTATAAAGGGGTGAACGATCGTAGAGGAATTTGAAAGGATTTTTTGACGGAGCTTGTTAATGTTACTGGTGTTTTTGGATACGAAGAGAAAGCAGAATTTAAAATGTTTATGAAGAATTACAAAGGATATGTGAAAGTATTAATTGATACATGATGTGCTTTATTTATTTTCTAGGTTTATGAAAAAGTAACTAATCAATTAAATGCTTCACTAAATTCATTAAAACGTTGTTAAAAGATCAATCAGGTAATCGATGTTTAATTAAATTTCATCAACTAATATTTTCATAATTTAATAATAAATTTTCAATTTGTGTATTAATATATAAAATATAGTATGTAAAATTAATATGTAAAATATAATAGATAAATTTGTTATTGAATCTCCAAACTTTTTTTTTCTTACAAACTCGAACGTCAATTGATCAGGTGAAACTGCAAACTAACTCACTTCCAGTCTATAACTAATCTCTAACGGAGCGTTTAATCGCCTTTCTCGCAAGATCCTAAGTAAGCACAAATATCATATACTTTTAACAATGATTCGTATTTCTAATACCTTTGAATTTTAACGTATTTTTGGATTTCAAGAATAATTAAAAACCTAATATTAATTAAAATGTTAATATTAATGAGTTACCGGTACTTGCACTGCAATTGAATGTGTTATTTTTCAGAATACGTTAAAGTTTTGGATTTTAATTCAGTCGGGAGAATTCCGACCAATCGAACAATTGGAAAGTCCGTCCTCATTTTTTTATGCGGCTAATTGAATTTAAGTGAACAGTTTATAGGCTCGTTTATCATTCTACCGAAAGGAAGGCGTTTCACAATTAATAAAAGAGTAAGCATAAAAAAATTTCAAAGAATGTTGCAAGCATACGCAAATAATGCGACCGAACAACAAAGCAAATTAAAATTTAAATGTAATTTTTCAAATTTTCATTTAAAAATCCAAGATCTATATAAGCTTAAATATGTAAGGTTCGAAAAAATATTGATTGACCTGCATGCAAACACTGTACTACAATTTAGCAATGTAAACAGAGGCAGTTGATTGGCCGCAATTGTGCCGATCCTCCAGTGTTTTTATCTCGCAATAAAGAGACATTGTTGCGATCGTTTTGCTTTATCTGCCAGATTGACAAATGATGAGAGTTGTGGGATATTACATCATTTTTCTTAACGCTTCTGTTGAATGAATCAAGTTTAAATTGTTGCCGATTATTTACGTTTTGCTTTACGACAGTATTATCTGCTAACAAATCATTGTAAATATTTTTGTCTTTTCCGGTACGTTGCGTTTAAAATGGAAACTATACTTTTTAACTTAATGTGCACCTAATATGTGCATTTAATTGGCTTAATTAGATAATTATTTTATCTCTATCTTGATAAAGCATACAATAAATCTTTATAATTAATTTTATCGAATGTCTAATTATTTTCTTAAGTACGGAAAAATTTCAAGAATAGAATTTTTTGAAAAATTAAACGACCGAATTATTATCCCTCGAGCAAAGGTCATCCACTGCAAAGAATGCGTTTGACCCCGATCAAGTTCGCAAGATAAGAGACCGAAAAATACAAGTAGATGCTGCTGACTGCGGCAAGTCATCGTCTTACTAGATCTGGTACGAATCTACTTACATGTATACAGATACATTGCCTACTTTATCTTGTGAACTTTGATCTGTTCTTTTGAACTACAAATCCGCTATGTGGATCGGTTTTTTTTCAATTATACTACATGTATCAACAATGAGAACATTAAAGAATCAGAAGAATAAACGAAAAATTAGAAATGTTTTGGTATTAAGTTCCAATTAAAAAAAAATGAATGCGCAATTGATCTAACTACTAAAACCGCTGTATTATTGGAATATAAATCTAAAGTCTACGAATAAACCACACTGCCCAAACCGACTATGCCAACAATGCCAACTATTCAAAATTCGTGAAAAATTTCTCAAAAACTTTGAAAAAAACCATTCCACCTACACCTCTCCATCATCTTGAGTACCCAATTATCCCGGTGCTTTTAAAACGAGCAATTCGAGCGCTAATCGGCTGACCGTAACTTACGGTCAACAATGTCTCACCTTGAATGGGGCGCGCGTGTCTCGATCCCCCCCACCCGGCCACCCCTATGACGGCACGACGAGGAGGAGGAAGGAGGAAGTAAGCACGCGTTCCGAGCATGACAGCTATGAGCTCACACGAGATCTCGGGCTGAATGTCATTGCGCCGTATGTGCTGCATTGGCTTTGACTTTCGGGGCGGAAGTTCGCTCTTGCGGACTGATATTGGTGGAAAATTTAGTTTTGAACAATGCTTTTGCCAGTAGGTTTTTGAAAATGTGAATTTTTACTTCACTCTTAAGATAATTAATGAAGAGTTTGAATGATGGTTTTGTTATTATGCATGATAAATCGGTTGATTGAAATGTTTGAAAATAGTAAATAACACTAAATATTAATCTTTTTATAAAATTAAACTATTTTATAAAATTAAACTATTAACAACCTAAGTTGTTTTTTATTTATTCTATATACAACTTTAATATAAAATTCTCAAAATAGTAAAACAGTTTAATTCAAAGCTCTCAAAAACTCTTCCAAAAATAATCACGCCACTACAAAAATCAATATCAACATTTATTCACATCTTGTAAAGTAGACGTAAATAATCTAAGATAAAAATCCGACACTATTTATAAACATCGTCGGATCTCCCCGGGCTCTCTTATAATCGTAAAGAGGAATAAAAAACAAAAGAACTAGAAAAATGATACGAACTTTCGACTCGAGCTTAAAGATAAAATTGACTCAGCACTTCTTAGATTTGGAAGCTGCGGGTGACATCTTGATATCGAGGTTGAGCTTTTCCGCTATCTGAACTATCTGGGCCAACATCACGCAGGTTTCGGCTGCCTTAGTCATGTCGTCGATCGGAATGATCTTCGTCTTAGCCTTGAGAATGATTTCTTTGCCCTGGTCTGCGTTCGTGCCCTGGAGAATGGAGATTAGTTTTTAGCCAAAAGTTGTCAAAGCTTACATGTCTTTAATATTGTTTGCTACAAATACACATTGAAATAATTAAATTATCAAGCGTTAAATATTTAAACTGAATAAAGAAATAGTTATTTTTTTTATACGTGCTTACTTGAAGTCGGCATACAACGGGTATTTTCAAATTCAACTTCTGAGAGGCTGCAATTACACCTTCAGCTATGATATCGCACCGCATGATGCCTCCGAAGATATTTACAAATATTGCTTGCACCTGAATCAACAATAGCACCAATCTTTAAATAAATCAATATTTAAAAATACAAATTCAGATAAAACATCTCTTTTAACTTTAATCGAAGCAGATCGCAAATAACGATAGTGCCCCCATATTTGGCATTAGCTAATATTGGCTCAACGCATCCATTCAATAAAACGAATCAATCAACAATTTCGCCAAAGTAGGCTACCTTCGGATCGGAGGAAATAATCTCAAAGGCCTGAGTGACACCCTCAATAGTGGCGCCTCCGCCGACGTCGAGAAAATTGGCAGGCTCCCCGCCGAAGAGCTTGATGATGTCCATCGTCGCCATGGCGAGTCCGGCACCGTTCACCATGCAGCCGATGTTCCCGTCCAGCGAGATGTAGTTCAGGTCCAGCTTCCCAGCCTTCTCCTCGCTCGGGATCATCTGCGACCAGTCCTTCAGCGCGAACAGCTCCTTCTGCCGGAAAAACGCGCTGTCGTCGAAGTTGCATTTGCAGTCTATCGCGAAGTCTGGAAATAATTGTTGGTTGGTTTCTCGTTTCAAAATTTGGATGGTTATTCAGTTATCTGCAGTCTAAATAATTAGAAAATTCTCGTCCGCGTCTCCTCCACGAAGCTTTACCACCCAAAAAAAAGCTCTCACTCACAGTTGTTGCAAAGATCAACGATGAGCGGATTGATCTCGAGAAGCAGGGCGTCGGACTCATTGAAGTACTTGTACAGGTTCTCGACGATTTTGGCGACGACGTCGACGTCCTGGACGCCGAGGGAGCAGGCGATTCGTAACGCGTCATCGTTGCAGAGGCCCTTCTTCACGTCGATCGGCAGGTAGGTGATCGCGTCTGGATCCGAAGCTGCTACGTCCTCGATGTTGACGCCGCCTTGCCTCGAGGCTATTATTACCGGGCCCTTAACAGACACATAAACGCATTTTGTCACTGAAAGCGAACGCATTTCTATTTAAAATTTCTATTTAAAATTTATCGATTAAATTAGCTAGAGATCGTTTGCATGCGAGACGTACCGTTTATCGAACGATTGACTGAGCAATGAATTTAAAGCGCTTGCCGAGTGACAAGCCTTACGTGTAATTTGTTTACTATCAAGAATTCAAATCAATTTCTAATACACACTTTGCACAGCTATCCTAAAAACGCTAGAAAACCAGTTCGGTAACTTGTCACGTCAATCTTACTCTCGCGCCCTTCATTTTTATCGAGAATTATCCACCGAGGCATTTCCTCTCGCCTCGACGGAACCGCTGACGCGCATCCCCGAAGAAAAAAAAGCCAGGCTTGAGAATTGCGCACGCCGGCAAAATAAGCGCTCGCTTTTCCTCGATCGGCCGTCTAGCATTGTCTAGCTCGGGATTTTTTCCCCGACTATCGACGGGGGGAAAATAAGAGCAGCGAGATTATGCGCGAAGTGGCTTACGTTGAAACTGCGCTCCATCATGACCGAGAGATAAAACTCTTTGCGCGCGTACATCCTCGTCGTGACCATCACCGAGTTGCAGATCTTGCCAGCCTCGCCGGTTTGCTTCGTCACCAGCAGCTTGCCGATCATCCTGCTCGCCAAATCTTTCGCTTCTTCCGGCCTGTGAAAAATGATAAATTAATCCTTTGATTCGAGGAATCGTAGTATGTAAATGCTCTTTCGAAAATCAAATTGTTTTCACTGGCGTCGAGGTGTTTTTGATATTTTTGAGAAAAAATGTTTTACTAATTTTACCCGTTACTTATTAAATTTAGTCATTTATTTTAAAAATAATATTTAGATCATTTTTAGAAGAACTACGAAATGTTGACATTCATCGTAAGTTTGATGTAAAACTGTACATTTTAAAACGATAAAAATTACTTAATACATTTTAGACTTCGATAAAAAGAGATCTTCTCATGCTACAATTTATATAAAAAAAAAACATGATTTCTTTGAAAAACTTATTTGTTTACTGTATAACATTGAATAAGCAAATCGAGTCATAATAAAAATAATTTCATATTAAATCTTGTTTCGAAACTTTATGTTATTTTATTTTAAAATATTTTTTAATTCAAAATGATTTCTTCACACGTTAATATAAAGGTCTTTAAATTAACTCGAAAATCTACTGAAAACGCAAAATAATAATATGAAAAATATGAAAACTTAATTTTGTCAAAAAAACTGAACAAAAACGCAGTCTTACGATTCACACATCTGGACACCACTGATACTTTCTCCCTTAAACCTTCCTTTTCCTCGTCCTCCAGCGAGAACCTGAGCTTTGAGCACCAAATCGTTGGTGTCAAGCTTCTTCGCGATCTCCGCCGCCTCATCGGGAGTCTTCGCAACGCCAAAAGGAGGAGTAGGTATCCCTGCTTTCTGTAGCAAAGTGTAGGCCTGGTTCTCGTGCACGTTCAAAAACCGACACTGCTGCTTACGTACCGTCGCCGATACCAAATTCTACAAATTTACGAGCATACTGGAGAATTCGGGTGTAATGAGAAGTCGTTCATGCTCGTTTAATATGTTTATTACAAAGTATTGCTGCAATTCAAGTGGTTACAGTGCGCACGAATGCTTACACAAAAGGTTAATCGACCGTTGAAATTAAATCCTTTTTCGAAAATAATCGTTTTTTACAAAGTCATTGCACTAAGAACGGCAATTGAGAATAAACAGCTACTTACTGCAAGGTGACCATCTTTAACCGTGAATTTCGCCAAAGATCTCAACATCGTAAAGCTAAAATACTCTTGATTTAGCACTTCGTCATGCTTTTGAAATTTGAATCGTTACAACAAGAGCGCCGCTCGAAAACAGTTCAGAATCAGAAAGCACGGCTCGTTTGTTTTCAGGAGAGAGCAGAGTATTGACACACTCTCGGGAACTGCTCCGATAAAACTGACAACAGCGAATTACATGCCTCGCTTCGGCAACATAGTAAGATCACGCTCGGCGCATTAAATTTCTTGACATTTTATCTAGAAACGCGATGACGATGTTACAACTGGCTCGATAACAATGAAATTAGCCTATTTTTTTGTTTGTGCTCAATGAAAGGTCAGGATGCTTTTTTGTCGCCGCTATCTTGTGATTTGTTATTTCAAATGGAAATTCTTTTAAATCATAAGAACAGTTTTATTTTAGCTTCTTCTTCTGTATTTTTTATTTTTGTTACTGTACATTGCGAAGACAACTTACGAGATAAGAAAACTTAAGTTTTTTAGAATCTTAAAAGTACATGAGTTACTGTGAAATGAATTATAAAAAAAAAGAATAATTTCTAATGTTTATGAAACTAAAGTAAAAATTACCTTTATGACATTAATTACATTCTAAGAAAAGTGTACTTGACTTATACAAAAAAAATTTTAATTTATTTGTTTTAAACAATAAAATTATTAATTGCGTAACTATAAAATGTTGGCTGTCAATATATATTTATATCACAAGTTATCAACGAACTACTTTATCGATATTTGACTCTAAAAGCTTTACTTTCTATAATTAAGTTTGCAACAAGAGATATTATTCTTGAAAAATTACAATGGATAGTATTATCATTACAGATTGTAAAAGCACAAAACTTATTTTTTTAGTAAAATTTTGTTGAAAACATATACTGTAACAATAGTAGTATCTTCATTATAATTTCTCAAGAATAAAATCTCTTTTCTAAATTACACTCATAGAATCATACGTAAGCTATATACCTCGCATACTCAAAGTGTTTGAGTAAAAATGTAAATACGTGTAAATTACATACTTCCTGTTTCATTCTTTTACAACCTCTACGTATCAATTTTCATGAACTCATAAATATATAAAAAAGCCTAATAAAAAATATTAAAAAAAGAAAATTGTGAAATTTACTGAAAAGAATAAGGAACACGGGATACGCGATGATATTTTCCTTTTGACGTCAGGGCTGGATAATTGACGTTTTTTTACTACTTAAATAAGTTTCCAAAGTAAAGTTTAAACCAATCTAATTATATTAGATTTTTAATTACAATTTAGACTAGTTTTTACAAACAAATACTAACAAAAGTAATGGTTAAAACTCTAAAAATATTTATTTATAGAGTAAGAATATATATACAGCCGTAATTAATTAAACGTGTAAAACAGCATCTTATAATTTCAATCTAAATCTCAATTTCAATCTCAATGCTGAATTAAAAAATCGCGATTATTATTCCAGCCCTGGCAGTCTTCTTCTGTCTTCTGTCTAGATTAAGCTGAAACGGTCGTTAAGGGTGCGTTCCGTGACACCGAAGTTGTTTGAGAGGCTGTACATGACCTCACTGAAAGACCTATCTTCCAAATCACCGATGTCCGAGAGGTTGACGATGCTGCTGCTGCGGCTTGGGTTCATGCGCATACGTGACTTAGACCTGGAACGGGCTCGCTTCTGTCGCTGTCAAGAGTTTTATTATTATTATTATTTAGTTCTTTCTATTAAAATGTATCTTAGAATGTTTAACCTTTAGACTGCTGCAAAGCCACTATAGTGGCTTAGATATTGGTCGGACCTTTGTCCTAGTAATTTAGGTAGGATTTTTATGCCAAAACTTGCGAATTTTCGACCTTAAAAATGCCAGCAGTTTAAAGGCTAAGAGAAAAAAATGTTATTTTGATACTTACAGCAGCCTTAGTAGCTGCCTTAAAGCTTTGTAAACTTTGTTCAAAAGGTGATCTTCCTCGTGGCGCTCGTCGTGGACTCAGCACAAGGGGTCCTTGTGTTGGTGCTGTAGAGTAAATGGACAAGGCAGGATGTTGTCTGTTGTAAGCAGTATTCATGAAGGTCATTGTGTCTGGAATGTTAGCTCTTGCAGCACTGAAATAACGAAATTAAGTTAGATTTGATTTTTATCATCATGTGTCTTAAGATAAAGTATAAATTTAATTGTTATTTACCCCATTCTTAGAAGTTTCTGTTCATACTGTGCTCTTCTCTGTGCTCGCAATAATTGATCTGAACGTAGACTTCCAGCACTATAACGTCTTCCAGCAGCGGCAAATTTACGTTCTAGAGGTGACATGTTGTTTCCAGCAGGTGATAACTGAAACAATATAATTAAGTTTTTTTGTTTCCTACCTAACCAAAATTGATTATTTTAAAACTTAAATTTATTTAACTTTAAAGTTATAAAATATATTATTAAGGATTGAGTTTGCATTAGTTTAATTACTACTAAAAAAATTTTACAGAAATAAAAACTGTTTTTTATAAAAGTCTTTTTGCTTTATATTTTATAAATTTAAACTACTCTACCTTTACAATATAAACAAAACAAAAATAATTAATATTTTATAAGTAAAAAAGTTTAATAAATATAAAAAATGGTTCATACCGAAAGTGCACTCCTCATACGTGCTGCTTTGCTTTGTCTCTGCAGTAAAACATTTTTTGCTCTTTTAACTCTATTTCTGTAAGCAATTTGACCTGGATTCTGATAACCCAATCTGTTGTAAACAGATGAAGGGTCTCGCAGATTGGGCATACTGTTGGTTCTTTTTAAGAAACCCTTGTTTTTGTTGGGTACAAACATTGGATTGTTGTTGTACTGTGACAAGTTTGTACGACTTCTACTACGAGTAAGCCCAAATTTTCCACCTCTGCGCGAGGCAAAGCCACCTCTGGGACCTCTAGAAATACCCAGATTATTCAAAGATAAATTGCTTCGAGATCTTGTAAGGTTAGACTTGATAGTGCCATTGTTATATCTTTTCTGGACAAAACCACCACGACTGGTATTCTGCTGGAATCTTTTCCACTGACCATGCTTGTTGTTATTAAATTGCTGATTATTTTGTCTCATATTTCTGCCTCTCATGTTGCCTCTCATATTTCCCCTCATGTTGCCTCTTACATTACCACGAGTACCACCTCTCATGGTACCTCCTTTATTAGGTCCACCCCTTGTGGAGTTTCTCATTCCACCTCGCATGGTGCTGCCACCACCACGCTTAGGCTTCTGATTGGCCTTCTTCTTCTTTTCCATTTTTATGATGTCATCTTAAAAGGAAGAAAATGCACGATGATAAGAGTGAGCGTACGGCCTCAACAGCGAGTTTCAAGTTTTATATATTTGTTTAATTATTTCTTTGCTATGGAATTTTCATTTATATTTTATCATAAACCGTATATTATTTCCTTTTATAACTCGAAGCAATAGTACAATAAAAATTTAATTTTTTTCTGAAAAAATATTATTAATTTTTGAGCTTTTTGCATATCCACTTCTATCAAACATAGGCAATCTGTATTAGGGTCATGTTCTATTAGGTGTCTTGTTATAAATAGCTGTTTATTTCTAATTCATTCTTGGAAGTTGAAATTTCCATTAATAGATGGTGCTGTGATGATTGGTTTCTCATTTCTTCTTTGAATTTTCTTCTTTGTATCTTTGTTGTAATTATTTCAATAAATATTCTTACACAATTATCTTGCACCTAATATAAATTTCTAACAAAAAATAATGTACAGGAAACTTTACCCATAATTTAAAGACGTAATCAAAATGATATAGATTAAAAATAAGTATTAATGAAGCTTTTCCTTTGATTTGTATTACTAAAAATGTTGTGAAAATATTTCTTTGGTTAAAAAGAAATTATTTCCTAAAAGGCCCTATCCCTGTTGAAAAGAGTAGAACTGAATAGTATTTTTTAAAGATGAGGTTTTACAATTGGAAAATTAAGATTAAAATGTGAACAAAAATATAACTAATAAATTTTGAATTTAGTGCAGTTTTTATCCTTTTTGAATATGGGATTTGTGTTTCAAATGTTGAAAGTTGAAAACCAAGTTTCTAGGAAGAGATAGTTATATCATATAACTTGAAAGATAGTTGATAATTGTCAAGAATATTTTCTTCTTTTTTATAGAATTCTGGTGCTTTTCTTGTAAAAGATCATTTATATTGGAAATAATGTCTAAAAAATTATATTCTTCTTCCGCTGTAAGATTCATCCATTTTTTCAGTTGCATCTTTGAAGAAATTACTTCACGTCAGGAAGTAAAGAAAAACTGGAAGGTTTAGAATGAAATCTATGAATATTTTGGAAACTAAATAAAGATTTGAACTGCACGACCCTAACCATATGTAACTGGTTTAATTTAGGATCAACTACTCATAAGTGTATAAAATATAATTAGATATCTAAATAATAAAAGAACTGTTTAAACAATATTTGTAAATTTGATCTGTTGCCATGGTTGTAGAATGAGTCATAGTCAAAATGTACAAATTCTAAATTGAAAATAGATCTTATTGCTTCAATAGAACTTGATCTTAAAACCATTTCAATTCTCAAGAATTTTGGTTTCCCCTGAGATTGATTAATTCCTTTCTCCAGATTTGAGACGTCATAAAGATGGTCATCTTAAAAGATTACAGACGTTGATCATCTCTACGAATGTTTCTCCACGTTATACTTCCATGTTTAATGCGCGATGTTACAAGAGGAGAGAGTCAAAAATATCAAATAATTCAAGCCTTTGCCGTCAACTCCATAAAAGGATCCATCTTCCGTTTCAAAAATGAGCGCCAGTGTCGTTTCCCAGATTGACGCTGGAAAATCCATAAACGTAAGGTAAACTTAGCCGGTTGTTTCGTCCCACGCGCCTTTCTCCTCTCTCCCCTCTCCTTCACTGTTGAAAATATTTGAAACCCTTCGAAAGGTTCTTTTTTTCTTGCTTGGATATATGCATGCTCTTATTCTCTCTTAGATAGATTTCTCTAATTTAAGGATTATACTCGCTGTTGGAGGGCATTAACCGCAGGGTAGAAGAACGAACGACGACGTAGATAAACGCGCGAATCGCGAGGGCGCCATATTGGGCAGGACGACTTGACGGGCCACCCGGGGCTTCATTTTCAGGTGAACTTATGTAATGCAGCCGCACGCTCACGACGGCTTGTCCTCGTAGGCCGTCCACTTACCGAGAGACATGTTCACTTTCGCGTCGATCTCCGCCATTATTATATTGCTATCGGCTGCAGCGTCTTATCTTATCCTGAATCTCTTGAGCGAGTCCGCCAAGACTCGACAGGCTTGCTTAGCTGCAACAGCTGTTGACTTGCTTTTCTTGACTTCTTTGTTGATTGCCGATGTATCAGTGACTAATGATACTGCCCGTGAGTTGATCAAAGAGAACGCGACGCGGGTTTAAAGAGATGCGAACGCGACGAAAACACACATGCTACTGACGGACGGAAACTACCGCAGACAAGATGGCGGAGCCCAAGATGGGAAACTCCGCCCGGCGGCAAAAGCAAGCGGCGCTCCGGAAGACCAGCCAATGTTACCAACCTATATACAAAATTTCTTTGTTTATTTCGAAACGCTTTATATTGTTCTGGGCTTCTGGGAAAATTCGCGAGTTCGTATAGGTATCATGGTATACTCAACTATACTTGAAATTAATAAAGCATTTCTACACATATAAAAATTTTGCAGTCTATCAAAGAAAGTAGCAACATTTTGAAAATAAATAATTAAATAAATAAATAAATTAAAATTTTTTTTTTATTTTGCTTTCTTATAATTTTTTAAATTAAAATTTTATTCAAAAATGTTTTTGAAAATTGAATAGATATATATTTTTCGGTAAAATAATTGTTTAATTATTAATTAAATTAAAAAATGAATCTATAAATGAGAAGCTTTTTTTCGTAACATATTTTTCTTAAAAAATACAATGATTTAACAGTGTACGTCTAATTTTATAGTTTTTCGTACGACTTTACGTAACAAGAAAATGTTTTTTACAGATAATATTTCCATTTGAAAGAGAAGTTAGAGAAGTGAGATTTAAAAAGTCAACCAATTATAAGGGATGAGCGCAGCGCGGAAGTTGATGGAATGTGTTGAAATTTTTGCGCAGCCGCTGGCCTAGAACCATTTCAACATGGCCGTTTTGGCACTCCCCTAGATTCTAGTGAGTGCGCAGGAAATAAAACGAAAAAAAAAGAAAACATCCACACACACATACTTTCCCCCTCCTCTTCGTTCGGGCAACACACACGCGCAGACACGCACACGTAGTGCTGCTGGTGCGACTGCTGCTGTTGCTGCTGCTGCTGCTCAGCTTCGATCAATTTCCAATCCGAGAGTGTCGTGTGCGCGACTGTTCCAAGTAAATCAGAACCAACAGAACCGTCGCCAAAATGGTAAGTCCGAAGCTCGAATTTTCGAATACCACCCTCGTCTTTTTATTGATAATCACGAGAGAAAGGCGCGGACGGAGGGACGGCGGCGAGCGAGAGAGCGACGAAATCGATTTCGAGAGAGAGAAAAGCAGCAGGCTCTCCTTCGCCCCCGTCGCTCTCTCTGTTTTCTTCAATCGACCTGTCCTTTGTTTACTAATGTTGACGATGTTTTTGCCTTTCAGGGAAACGAAAGCTCGCTGCCTATGGAGATGTGCTCAAACTGTAAGTCGCTCAGAGCCTTGGCTATTTGTTGTCCCCTTGTGATGTGTGCATATATATGCGTTTAGAGTGAGAGAGAGAGAGAGACACTCCCGCGCGCGCGGAGTAACCTTGATGACACGGGGAGCTTTCCAAAGCTAGGAGCTTGGACTGCTTGGGTGGACCTTGCCAAAAGATCTCTGGCTTTTTTCTTTTTTAAACTTCTTTGCTCGGGCCTTATTCCTTGGCAGATTGTTTGTTTTGCTTTTGATTAAAATTTGTGGAGAGCATAGCTCTTGTACACACATACACTGAGGTGCTGTTAAGAATTTGTAATATGAATATAACTTGTAACTCATTTATAAAATTTAAAATTAGATTTAATGCAAAGATCAATGAAAATTTATACAATCAGATTTATTAATAATTATCTTTTAATAGATTTATATATAAATGACCAAATCAAACTGTTATCAAACCTGATCTAGGGAGTACTTGCAAGAAAAAACATTTTTGAAACTATAATACAATTCTTAATTTAAATTGTCAATCTTTTATTTGAATTAAGTTTCAACAGATTAATTTTTGTAAAGAGGAAGCAATGAAATGCTATAAGGCTAACTATATAAAATTCTACAAACATTAATCTTAAAAATGAAAAAAGTATACTATTAATAAGCCATGACTTTAAGCATGAATGTGATATGTATTTAAACTGATTAGTTATCTTAAATTTTTAATTAATTAAAATTAATATAATAGAATGCTTTTCTGTAAAAAAGATTTGCAAGCATTCTTAAAAGTTGAATTTCTAATTATAATTTATATTTGGGCAGATAATTTTGGGCTTTAGCATTAATAGACAATTTTGCAAAGATCATTCAAAGAAAATGCGAAAAAACGCGATCAAAAAATTACATTAAAGAAAGTAACAATTCAATTTTAAATTCTATTTTTCTAATAATTAATAAACTTTCCTTATAAAGTTATTTAAAAGACTTTTCGTCCGTCTTTTTACATTGAATAAAAATTGTCTCGTCTATAAAACAAAACGTGTTTTTCGACGCGCGTTGCAATTCACATGTTCTTAGTGGACGAGTTTTAAAAATTACATGATCACTAATAGCTATTTAATATTCAACAATGTATATTTCTTATCAATAGTTCCACTATTTGTATTTTGCTTCCTCTTTTTCTACTGATCGTAAATATATAGATTTGGAATTTTAAATTGAATTGTTACATAAATCGATAACTTGAAACAACATACATATTTTTATAAAGCAACACTTTAAAATTTAAATAAAATTTTGTTGAAAAAATTTTAATTAATTCTAATTTGATCACTAGAAAGTAAACCTTATTTTATGAAATTTATTTTTCTTATTATATCAAGCAGTATTTAGAATTTAAATTATATATAAGTAAAATAATTCTTTAACAGTCGATGCCGATGAGATCCGAAGGTTAGGCAAGAGATTTAGAAAATTAGATCTCGACAACAGTGGAGCTCTGAGTATCGACGAGTTCATGTCTTTACCGGAACTGCAGCAAAATCCACTCGTTCAGCGAGTTATAGATATCTTCGATGCGGACGGCAACGGAGAGGTTGATTTTAAGGAATTTATTCAAGGAGTATCTCAATTTAGCGTCAAGGTGAGAGCGTTTTACATCTGCGAGAAATTCTATTGATAATACAGGCTATTGATCAACGTGCTTTTTTTCATACCGTTTCAAGCAGGGCGATAAAGAGAGCAAACTTCGGTTTGCATTCAGAATCTACGATATGGACAACGACGGATACATAAGCAACGGTGAATTATTTCAAGTACTCAAGATGATGGTAGGAAATAATTTAAAGGACACACAGCTCCAACAAATAGTCGATAAAACAATACTTTTCGCCGATAAGGATGAAGATGGAAAAATCAGCTTCGAAGAATTCTGCTCGGTAAGAAACGGCATTTTTTAAAATAATTTTTCACAAATAATCTTTTGAAAAATAAATAGTACCATTTACTATATTCATTTTAATCAAATTTTTAACGTAAATAGATAGAAATATAATTTAAAGCCCCATTGATTGGATCAGACATATTCAAATTGATCAAGAAAATTTTTCTGCCAAAAGTTGCTTATGCTAGAATTTGAATGAAAGAAGTAAAGAATGCAAAATTCGAAGTAAAAGACCCCAAAGTAAGATAGATGTAAAGAAATTTTACCTTTGTATATTGCATAAATAGCGATTAAATATGCAACAATGTAATTAAAGTAATATATATTTATATATAAAGTTACTTATTTAAAAATTATTTAAAATTTCATAAATTCTTTGAATAATTTTTTTGTTAATCTTATTTAACGTCGCTCTATTTATGCTACCAGGGCTTAACAGCGACGCTTTAAATAATTTGTTTTAATTTTAATATATATTATATTTGTACGCGCGCTTTTAAAATTTATTTTAATTCTTTACAGTTATGGTAAAGATAAAATCTGATAAATTAACACTAATAATTGATTAAACTATAATGAAAATGTATCAAATAGTTTTTGTTTCATTTTTTGTTTTTTAGGTCGTCGGAAATACTGATATTCATAAGAAGATGGTGGTCGATGTTTAAGTAATCAAAGCTCTTAATAAAAGCGTGTAAAAAAATTAAGTACTAATAAGCGCGATAATTCAATTGGGTATCATCATAAAATAATCTCTCTTTTTTAAGTATATTCTCGTCATTTTAAGATTTTTATTTTCGTTGTATACTTTGTCATAATTAAACTGCACTTGCCTTTGACATCGCATATCTTCTTGCCAACTGCCTTATTTTTGTACTCACAAGATTTTAAAGCGAATGATGATACGTGCAATATTTTTAACTTATATTCTTCCGCTCTTGAGTATAAAATGAAGGCAAATAATGCATAAACGGTAAATCGAATATAAAAAAGCTTTGAGCCCCGCGTCACCCAATTTTATGATCATACTCAATTTTTACTTTATATTTATAAGGGGAAAGCAGATCTATTTAAATAATAGGACGAGAAGAGTTACAAAATGAAGATAAAATCAATAAAAATAAGTGATTGTCATCTTTCATAAATATCAATGAACTCATTTTTATGAGAATTATATATCATATTAATACCACTGCTACAATTTTACTTCAATAGCGTTATTCGTCATTATTTATATATATATATATGTAAAAGAATCTCTTCTTGTCCCTTTATAAGCTAGGCACTCTCGCTAAAAACAAAACAAGTAAACAAATATTATAAAAGTAAGCACGCTCTGCTCGAATCAGTCACCGAGTCAGGGTTTCGTTACAGCCCTTACGTACCTTAACTTATCGTTACCTGCGAGAATACACTTGTATTGTAATTTATATACATATATATATAAAAAAGGATAGAAGTTTTCAGGCCACACACATTTTTTGTAAACTCATTGTTGGCTACGTACGACCGACCGAAAAAAGAAAATTAATTAATAAAAAATATGTATGAGCGAGCGACAGAATTGTCGGAAAACTACGCGCAAAGTTTTACGTTTTACGCCTGCTTCGTGCCTGCAAGAAAAAAATTTATTGAATCTTCGTAATACTTATTTTAATATTTCATTGATATAACAACTTTTACTCGATTCATTCGTTACTTTAACAGGAAGTAAGATCAAAAAGTAGCTAAAAATGTAATTTTTTTTATTGTATTGAATAACAACTTTAAATGAAAAAATTTAATTTATTCTCATAATATTATAATCTTAAGCAATTAAAATTTACGAATATTAGAATGAAGAATCATTACAAATGAATTGTGAAAGTCGATACATCTATGAACTTGTCAAAATATCTATTCAAAAACAATATTAATTTTATTTTCAACGCTATTTTTACGGCACCTAGCACATCGAAAAAAAAATTTCTCTCTTTATCGAGCACTTTGTTATGATTTTCTTTTACTTAAAAAGCAGCTAATTTAAATACTAACTTTGTCTTAAGTTTTGAAGTTTTGCGTTTTAAGAATTTTATTACGAATCAATCATTACGTGATTTAATATTTTACTAGCTTGAGCCATTTATAATTTTGTTAATTATGATTGTTGATGTTGATTTATAGTAATATTACGAAATTCTTTTTGTTTTATTTTTATTCCGAATTCTCGTTTCATGTTATATCAATATTTCGACTTGTTTTATACTTTGCAATATTATGATAGAAAAAGTAGATGTGAATAATCAACACTTTTTTAAGATTATTTTGTTAACAGTATTTTAAAACGGAAGTGTGTAATAAACTGAGGTACAGATTAAATTGTTACAGCGTTTACTTTAATGACGAGAATGCTCTTTGGTTTGTGAATATGGATGCCAGGTGCCTTATTATTTTTATATTTATGTATATAATTTTTGCAAACATAAATAATTATTTCTTTAATCTGGGATTGTTTTATATTACATAATAATTTTTAACAATGCATCATCAATAAAAGAAAACGTTTACTGCACCGCTACCTATTCTTTTTGTCAGCCTGCTCATTCATTTCAAGAGAGAAGATGTAAAACGGAAATAATATCATATCTTAATCGTCGAAAAATTGCCTGATGTCTTGCATTAAAACTGTAAACTTACTAAATTTTATATTCGTATGCGTGTTTTCACACAAATAAAAAAACTGAAAAAAGGCGAACAACAGCTGAGCAAAAAGTAATAACTCATTGCCGAAGTTACATATATCATCTGCGCATTCTAATCGGGGTGACTGAAAGTATGCCTGGTAAGGACAATTATATATAATTGTATATAACTGTATGTGTTCATAGGTACTTACGTATATGATTATATATAACTGTTGTGCAGTAATTGTGAATAACGAAGTAATTTTTATCAGATTTTTCAAATTTGCGCACTCTTTCGACTCCGGTCACGAGTGCATTCTCAAAAAAAAGAAATTTTCTAGATCCCATTTGCATAAACACTGTATAAATACGTTTTATCACATAGGAAGCAAGAATGAACGAGGACGCCAAAAATCACATTTTTCTCTCTTCAAGCGTGTAATAGTATATTCGTTCACGCACTCAAGCGAACGAGAATAGTAGAGGAAAGAGCAGAGCGAGTATGGAAGCCTGAGAGCGAATGAAAAAGAGGTGAAGTCTTGATTAGAAGAAAATTGCAAACAAGTGAACATTACAGTGCGATGAAAAAAAAAGCTTCAAAGAGAATGTATGAGTGTTTCGATTTATGTCTTACCATATTCGTGCAAAAGACTGAAACATGAGTGGGACCCCTGCATCTTTCGAGCGCGCGTGATCACATCAGCTGCGAATTAATTATGTGTCGTGTGGTTATTTAAGTATAATACAAATTACAATGATAATTTAATATATTATATATATTATATAAAAATATGCATATGCAGATATTACAAAAGTCTTATTCTACCGTTGTAACTGTTTCTATATGTACATGTTACGTGGTCTCACTGAATGTTCAATCAAAGTTACAAAAAAATATGAAAAAAAGTCATGAATTATATTAAAGTGAATCTTTATCGACAAAAATAAAGTGAACGAAATTTTTGTCTCTAAACAATTTATATTCTTAAGCTTAGAGCATGACAGCTTGACGTAAATACAGACACGTGACAATTGTTGAATTTTTCCTCTTCGTTTGACTTTTCTTTTCTCTGAGTCTAAAGGGAGGCTATGGCTAGATTTAAAATTACTACTTTCATAAAAGCTTGTAGTTCAACGTAATAGTGCAATCTTTTTACTGTCACTGTGCATTTCAAACTCTGATGCAAAGCCATATTGTCTCCCTGTAAGAGAAAGTGGAAAGGAAAAAATAGGAAATCGTGGGTTTATAACTTTAAAAAAAATGTTTATTCGCCACGAGGCGCCAATATAAAAACGTGTTTTCATTCCGCTATAAAATATGAGCGACAAGTCACTTGTCTGTATAATGATGAATAATAATAATATTCGCGCGTGATCCATCGACCCAATGAGGCGTAATAAGCTGAGAATCCTTCGTCATGTACATCGATCTCAAGATCTCATATTTTTCAACTCGTTGCGCATAATCTTGCCCGATGGATTCCTCGGGATAGCCTCGATAAAGGAGACTCCACCCGCTAGTTTCTTGTACGATGCCACCTGTCGACAAGAAGCAAACACATGTAACGTCAGTCTGTGTATCTTATCTCTTTTTTTTTTCTTTATAAGCGCACAATTGAATGTATGAAAAGAAGGGCACCGTACCTTCGATGTGACGAATTCCTGTACTTGGTCGGAGTTGATGTTTTCAAAGCCCGGCTTCCTTACGACGAAGGCCTTCGGTAGCTCCCCGGAGAAGTCATCGGGTATGCCAACCACAGCGACGTCTGCCACGCCTGGAATCTCCAGTATCAGGGACTCCAACTCCGTTGGCGAGACCTTTTAGTTTTTAATGAAACAAAGTCTTTTAGAGTCTCGTGCTTATTCGAGGAGCCATTTGCGCTTAAAACTATACGCTGAGTTTTGTGATTTTCTCAATGTTTGATACTTTCATTTAAAAAAAAAAAAAAAAAAATATGTCAAGTAAAACAAAAATAATGTCTAAGCGGGGATTGTGAAAACATTTTTTTTGCATTTGTAAAATGATGTTTTGCATTTTCATTAACAATTTTTGCTATCTTTTTACTACATGCATATGAATATTTTTGTTTCTAACAAAAAATACTCAAAAGTTAAAAATTCTTAAAGTTTAAATTTTTATTTTTAGTAGTATAAATTTTTTAATTTAAAGAAAATTTACGCCTTTACAAACTTATAAGAGACTTTCTTCGAGTAAGTACTTGACTCTATACAATTCTCATTGTACTGTTATCATTGTATCTATAACTATTGACGCTATAATTACAATTGTTACTATACTGTTGTGCATAAGTAATAAATATAAGCGTGTTCGTTTCTTTAAAAATCTATTGTTTTTTTAAATGTGTATTTAATCTATTTCATTATTTAAATTCAGTTCAACTTCAAATAAACTTCAATATTTCAAAGATTATTTATGAATATTGATTGAAAATTAATTTTGATTTTAATTTCTCGTATTTAATTCGCACCTTTTTTTAATATTTAAAAAATCTATTTGCGCGAGTAATCATTTTTTAGAATCTTTATAATTTTTAATCTCTAAAACAAAATTTTTATTTCGAGAAGTCGGTAAAAAATAATATTTTCTTCAAAATTTGGAATTGTTTCTTTTACATACAAAAGGTTTACATCTAACATTCACCAGTACTTTAATTGGCGTAAATAAAATTTAATCGTACGTGAAAACTTAAAAAAGTGCATTAAAGTAATTTTTTAAAATAAGTAGTTGATCACGCACTGATTAATAAATAATAATTTAAATGAAATATTTTTGCATTTTAAACAGCGGCATTAGCTATAGCGGGTAAGTCAGTGTTGATTCGAGTTTGAAAAAGAATGTAAATAACAATCCCACATCAGTGTGATTCTATCAAAATTATGTATACACAATTACACCATAACCTCAAATCGCGTAACCATCAATTCGCTAATTCAAACTATAAATTGTAAATATTTTATCACCATAATTTTACCTCAACATTAATGCCATCAAGTATATGCTATTTAACAGAATTGAAACACGAAGTTACCCAAAAACTAACTTATGCCAAAGCTTTTCTGGAAACTAACATATTTGCTGATCCTATCTGCTACTATTTAAAAAAAATATTCTCAAAGCCAGAGTATGAAATTCTTCTTCACAAGTGATGTTGAAAAATCTTAAGTAAAGTGTTCCAGCTAGATCTGTAATTATGAAGATTTGGGAGTGTGACAGACTATAGGTGAATACAGGTTTCAACTTTTTAAGTCATGATAGAAAATCTTAGATTATTGTTGGAGAGGAGGCAAGAAAAAGAATGTAAATTATGGTGAGAATACAGAAAAAGGAATTCAAAAAACTATGGCATAGATGAAACAAGCTTTAGATAAATACTTGATGAATGATCATATCATTCTGGCAAATAAGCCCTTGGTTTGAGTAAATGTTTTGATTTGTCAATGTAGCTTCAATTGAATTGTTAGTCTAAATTAACCTGCTGTTTGGGTTAGAATCCATAAAGTAACCATACAAATTTCAATGCTATAAATAGTAGGATACTTTGCTCCCTATTTTTCATCAAGTTCATGTAAGTAATTTTTAGCAATTTCTTTATTTACCCTGATATACCTCTTTCAAATCATTCATAAAAATCTGTACATCTTTGTTAGATACATACTTCAGAGCATATCTTCAAACTAAAAAATGAGTTAATTTGTGAAGTATAATGGTGACTATATTAAAAAAGATATTAGTCTTTGAAGTAAGAAGTTTTTATTGCTTCTAAAATTGGAAAGCCAAGCAAAGGTTTTTTCAACAATCCAAAGTTTAGGAATAACCTGAAACCCTATGCTAACTATTTTTTTGGTGACCTTTAATAAACCTAGAATTTCCCATAAACATGATTTTCTAATTTACCTATATATCCCTGATCAACAAAAAAGTTACACTAAATAAACAATTTCTGCCATTCAAAATTTCGCGCCTTTGAAGGAACCAGTAGAAAAAGTGGTCAGTGACCCTCGCTCCGCTCGGTTGGCATGCTTGCTCGTACCCGCGCGCACATAACCTCTCCCCACCCGCTGACGAACACATGCAAACCAACGGCGGCACATGTACATGCACTCGTACAGTGTGTTTTCGCAGCTCGACCGGTGTTCTCTACGTAGAGGGGCAGCAGCGGCAGCTTACGTGCGTGCAGCAGCTGCGGCGTTGCACACGCATTTCTTCCGAGTGAGCGAGCGCGAGAGTAACCCCCACCGCTCTCGCAAATAAATAATATCTCTCAGTCTCCCAACGTTCATCGCGTAGCAGCAGGCTGCCAACGAACGCTCGTCATCCTCGTCGTCCTCTGGCGTGTCGCCGCTGCTTGTTCGCTCACTCTCTCTTTCAGTGTGGTAATTTTGCGTAACCCCCAGTGTGCCTGTGAGTAATATGCTGTTTGGCTCTCGCAGCCGCTTTCGTCGATTCTCTAACATTGCTCTTTTTCTTGCAGTAAGGGGGAGGAAGGGGAACACCAGGAAGGCGAGAACTTCGCCGGTCCGCCGGGGAGCAGCAGCAGCAACAACTTTCGCCAGTTTAACGTAGGGGAGAAAGCTGAAACTCGAGATGGAGAATCCCGAGGAGGTGCTGCAGGCACTCGATGAGTTTCAGAAGATGCGACCATCGGAAATTCCCCGGGAACTGGAGGACTACCTTTGCTGGGTTGCCAGGACTGGTGATCCAGTTTACCAGTGGAGTTTGGTTAAAGCCCTTTTCAGAGAAAAACTCATGCGAGTTATGACTGAGTTCTATGAGAGCTGTCCCACACTGGATTTGACACCCTGTCCTAACGTGGAGCAATTCAACTACGATATCATGAAGAGGACTTTGATAGAACGCTTGGAGAGCTTTGCCAATGCTCCATTCACTGTACAGCGAATTTGTGAGCTACTCACCACACCAAGGAAAGAGTACAATCGCATAGATAAGTTCATGCGAGCCATAGAAAAAAATATATTAGTTGTATCAACGAGAGAACCTGGTCCATTTGGCAGACGCAGTGAGAATGGAGATAGCCTCGTCAATGGATCTGTCGAAGACGAGACTTCACATCATGGACAGACTTCTAATGAGGTAGAGATGGAAAATTGGGTTAAAGACTGTACGGCAACAACTGCTGTTTCTGCACATTCAGGAGAAAACGAGGATATGTCTGTGGAGAATGGTTTGAATTCTTCAATAAAAACTTCATTTGAAAAGGAAGAGAAAATGGAGATGCAGCTTCCTGCTGTGGATGCTGCAGCTTCTAGTTTTGTTACTTCTTCTTCAGATTTCTCAGGAGCAAGTGCAACAGCTACACAAGTCCCTGCACAAGAGTCAAGTGGAGTAGTACAAAACTTGACAACTACTAATCACGAAGCATCAACCATTGTTGGAGATGTTTCTGATGTCATTATGAATGAAGATACTAGTTCACAGCCAAGTTTGGAGTTAGAAAGTGATGACAATGATAGCAGCGACTCTAAGAAGTTGCAAACTACTTTCCAAGCAAAAGACTTTAATGTAGATGACGATAATTTATCACCCAAGGCATACTCAGAATCTTCTAAAGATGCTAAGTCAGAAGACAGTACTGAAACTCCTGATTCTAAGGATGCAGATCAGTTGATTGAATCTAATTATTCTAATGAAAAATTGGTTAATGAGAATACTGAAGACTTACAAAATTCTGATAGTACAGATAACTTAGATGCTCATTCCACTACAAATGAATCTGAACAAGTTGACAATAAAACACTTGAAAGTGAACCAGAATCTAGTGAAAAAAGTGAAGCTGAATCCAATACATGTGTTGATACTGCACCACTTGTAAACAATGATGTGGTTAGGGAAACTAGTGACCCAGAAAGTGATACTGCAGATTCATCTGAAACTTTAGTTGAAACAAAATGTGATAATGATGTAAAAGATACTGATATAAAAGAGGAAGACAAAACTGATTCTATTAAAGAAAATGAGCAAGAGCAAGTGGTTGAGCCAACTCAAAGTTCAAATGAGGAACAACCTTCTCAAGAAGTAGAAACTGAAACTGAAACTGAAACTGAAACTAAAATTAAAACTGAAATTGAAACTATTAGTGAAGTCAGTAAGCCAATTATTGAAGAACCTCTTTTAGAAACGACTGAGCCTAGTGAAATTACAAAAACAGAAAGCAGTAACGTAACGATAGAAGAGAGTACAGAAGAAGAAGAAGAAGAAGATACGAAAACAAATAAAAGTATAGTTCCAGATCCGATTCCTATTATTGAAGAACCCAAAGAATCAGAATCGGTAGCCAAAGACTGGAAGAGTTCAGTATCAGTTACTGAAGTACTGAGTGAACCAAAAGAAGATGTATCAGCTATTAAAAATGGTTTGGATGAGACAGCAGTAAATCCTGAAATAGTGGATGATAGCCAAATGGTCATAACAAGTTGTGAAGAACCTCAATCTACTAAAGGAGCATCAGAACTGATGGATGTTGATAATGAAGCATTGACATCAAATGTACAGCAAGATGAGCCAATGGAACAGGAAACATCTGAACCCATGAACAGTTAATAATAAAACTTGGTATTATAGAGTGGATTCTGGTTTTTTTACGAATTGATTTTCGTTGTACGATGTTTAATGAAAAAAGAAAGTGTTTGGAACCATGATGCTTAACTATTACATAAAATTAATATAACAAATTTTTTTTACTTACTCTCTTTGGAAATATTTATGATTCAAAGCTAACGTTTGCATAAAAAGTGCTAATATCATAATCAAGAATGAATTGTTTAAATGATAATTATTTTAAACAATGAATGAGTCTATAAAATGACTTAGTTAAGATCATGTAAATTAATTTTTTATGATGGTTATGCTCATTGTTCCTGGTTTGTATAGCAAAGAAGAGACGGGCAAATTTTTATTTGCTCGAGATTTCCTTTCGACGCTTAAACGCCTTGAAATGCGCCGCAGGAATCAACTTTTTCATGTTAACTATTTATCTTCCTAAGAAGAGCAGTAAACAATTTGTCATGAAAAGCTGGATAGAAGTTAACCACTGCCTGTATCAATAAACATAAAAAGTGAAGGACATGATTTTAAAATAAAGTGAAAATTTTTGGCGACGATAAATTTGTAACGATTTTGATTTATGTGACCTGCAAAATTTAAAATTAAATACTTACGTATAAGTTCCACTATTTTTGCGATCTGACGAGGATTCCGATTAAATATAGTCAACGAATTTCGCATTAGCTTATTTTCTTAATAATTTGTACAAATAACTTCTTTCATAAACGAAAATGTGTATGTTCCAGTTAAAGTACTTTATTTTTTTATTTGATAAGTAACTACAATTTTGTATTGTAAACTCCTAATATTTTGGTAATATAATTAAATTTAGAAAAGTATGTGTATTTTAATAACTAAAAAGACACTGAAAAAACTTTTGAATATTTAGCAAATCAATTCTCAATGTGACTTAAAATGTGCATTTTAAATTTAGTTGAATTTTTGAATATCTACTTTTTTCCTTGCACCCGTTTGTAAAAGAAAAAAGAAGCAAACTCCATTTTTATAGTAATAAACTATAATCGTTAAGTTTGCAAGAAAATTGAAAAAAGTTAAATAATTTACTTTAATGCTTCTTAAAATTAGGAAAGAAAATAATTTAAGTAATCGAGATCGATTTTGACAGCGACATTTTTCGTAAACCATAGTGATAATGTAATAATTTAATTAAGATATTATAAACCAGTAATTATAAAATCTATGAGTAATAGTTTAAGATAGTTCTGTATAATTATTTTATAGAAAAAATACACGGAGATTACTAACAAAATGATTAAGATTAGATGTTTTTTAGATAATTTTATAGTGCTGCATTACAAACCTTACCTCAGCAGAATAACGAAATGAAGTCATAATTCGTAAGCTCTGAAATGTATTTGTATTGAGAAAATCACAATATTTATCCATATATAAAAGCAAACGTCAGTGAGAAGTTTAAATTTAAATTTTACTTATTATTATTTTATTGATCAACTTCAGTGGTAATTTCACCGACGTTTTCCGACTGCATAAAATTCTTTTTTAAAATTAAAATAAAAATGAAGCATGAAATATTTAAGAAAACAAAATATTTTTTTACACACCATGTATAAAAAAAAGCAATGGATTGATTTTATAAGAATTAAAAGCAACTATTATATACTCACTTGGTTTCCTTTGACTTTAATGAGTTCCTTTGTACGGTCAATAACATAGAAGTACTCATCCTCGTCGTAGTAGACTACATCACCAGTGTGAAGCCAGCCTTCGGTGTCAATGATTTCACTGGTGGCAATGGGATTGTCCAAGTACCCTTTCATGACTTGTGGGCCTTTAACAAGCAACTCCCCAGGTTTGTTGGGTACTCCTACATCATTGCCAGTGGTCAAGTCTACCACTCGAGCCAGAGTCGAAGGCAACAATTGTCCACAACTACCACTCTTCGAATAGGGCATTGTGTATGGTGTGATGGTGATTACAGGACTTGTCTCTGTCATTCCGTAACCTGTGTGACAGCAGTGTGCAACCATTCGATTGTAATTTGTATTGTTTCAAGATGAATATTTTTCATGAATCAATGACCAATTTGTGTATGAACTTTATTATTAAAATTAATTTTGAAAATATAAAAGTTGCAATAATACTTGAAAAGTTCGTTTTCTCTTTATTATCATATGCAATGGTCCTTAATTACTTTTCTGAAACATTTTTTTTAATTAAAAATTTGAAATTTAAAATGCACTAGACTTGAAAACCAATAACGTAATTTTTGCTTTACATTTATAAATACTTTACTTTAATTTTATGTTTTGAGCACAATTATTTATGTATACGCAAACTAATCACATATCTAAGATCTTTTGATTTTAAAGAAGCTATATTATATATATTTTTTCGTTATCAATCTTTCTTAGAAACGCAATAAATTTATCAAAAATTGGCAAATGTATTGAATCACCACACCTACATCAATTCCACCACAACCGCATTTTATGTTATCAATTATACTAATTAATATTAATACGCTGATAATGTCGAACGCATAGAAAAATAATTTATCGTATGCGTCACTTATATACTTACCGGTTTTATGAAAGTCATCAATAAATTGCTAAAAATCCTTATTTATTACATGCATATACGAACGGGATTGCAGTTTGTACCGTTAAAAAACGTTACTTTTGAAAAGCATAATTCTTGAAGGATGCGTAGTTGAAACGTATAATTTTACACAAGTTTTACCACAGGAGTCTCAACCAACTCTCAAATACGCAATTTTCAAAGTGAAAAACTCGTCGCTCGTTTATCATCCCCAAGTCGAAAAGTGCAGTAGCTCATACCTTGTGAGATGACGCAGTCCCTGCGTCCGATCTTCTGATAAAAGTGTTCGATCAGGCCCTTCTTCATGGGCGCCGCGCCGCAGAATATCTTCTTGACGCTGGCGAGATGCTTGACCGTGACCTCGGGATGCGTGATGATGAAGAGCAGGAGGGACGGCACGACGAACAGGATGGACGGCTGGTGCTTCTCGAGGCAGGCGATGTAGTCCTGGGCGCTGAACTTGGGTATCGTGATTATGTGGGCGCCCACGTGGGTGAGGAAGTTGAGCATCGCGTTGAAGCCGTAGATGTGGAAGAAGGGCAGGACCGTGAGGACCGTCTCCTGGAACTCGTCGCTCGGCTCGATCAGCTCGACCAGGGCGGGATGCATCAGCTGACTGATGTTCGTTATCAGGTTCCGGTGCGTCAGCATCACGCCCTTGGGGGCGCCCGTCGTGCCCGAACTGTAGGGGAGCACCGCCACGTCGCTCGGACGGACCTGGGGCAGCTCCACGGGCCGCGGGGCGCTTAGCAGAGATTCCAGACCGAGGATTCTGAAAGTTATCGACGTGGCCGATTTCGTTTTTTAACAATAATTTTTCTCTCGGCTGAAAGCATTGTTTTTTTTTTTTAGTTTGTTAAAGTTACTTATAGTAAGTGGGCAACGGTATCGTTGATTGGCAATAATTTGATCTACGGTACTCTTGTTATCTCTCTAAATGTTTTTGATAAGAATCAATTGCAAAACGGAGAAACCGAAAAATGCGAAACGACCAAGAAAAGATGAAGATAAAGTGATTCTTGAGCGATCAATCTACATCGTGTTTTTAAACACTGTAAAAGTAGGTTATCGTAGAATCAATTCAGTATAACGAATTCTTTTCTCCGCGAAAATATAAATATACATATCTTCTGTTCGAGGCAGAGAGCTAAAAACATAGTCAACGTCACAAATTGAGAAAAAAAGCTCCCTTCTTCCAAGCACTCGTCGGCCGTCAGCTCCATCCCGCATGAAAAAATCACGGCGATTCCCAATTTCCCGTAATCGAAAGCGCCGCTCGGTGCAATTTCTCCGTGACGCAGCGAAAAAGCGCATTCGAGACTTGGCCACGAAGCTGCAGCCGAGGCTGTAGGATAACGGGTTTCGCCGACTCGATTCGTTCCTCTCGCGGGAGACCTACTTTGCGAGCGGCGCAAAACTACGGACGAGCGATTATGCTTGATTCGCGGCATTCATATTCGGGTAGCTTTTGGTGCGTTCGGAAGATGAATTTGAAAGCTTTCCGTTTGTAAGTTTTAAGGTAATTTTCATGCGCAGACAGCCGAAGGACGTTGACTTTATCGCAACGCAATGCATTGCGCGTTATCGATTATTCCACGTTGACAGTTAGTTCTCAGAATGCAGCAGAGACCGATAAATGCGATTTTTTGCTGTTGAAAGCTGTTGAAAAGTGTTTTCAAAATAGAATCCTAACTGCTTCTGTTGTACGCATTAACCAGGAGAGTGTCGCTTGTTTGGGTCACGGACTTTGGGATAATGTTTTCTAATGTTTAAAATATAATGAAAGAAGCCGCGGCGTGCGTTCGACCCAACGCTCGAGTTTTCAAAAGTTTTGTGCTCTTTTAGCGAAAATCGATGAAAAATCGATTTTTGTTTGATCACTTAAAACTTTTCAACTGTTAATTGTAGAATATTTTAACTTCCGGCATTTGAAAGATGAGATCAAATCCTATCGATTAAAAAAAAAAACATCCAAAAATCTTCAAATGTTATGTCCAACAAAAAATGACCATTAAAGTAGCATAAAAATATCCACAAAAATTCGTTAACGTAATTTTAGCTTCTTTTATGACAAATTTTTATTTAGCTATATAACTTTTGAATAAATAAAGATTTTTGAATTGAACAAATAAAGATAATTAAAATACTCTAACTTAACAGTTGAAAAGTTATATGTGATTGAACAAAAATGGAGTTTTCTTCTCATAACTTTTGAACAATCGAGCGTTAGATCGAATGCAACGCGGCTTTTTCATATTTGAACATTAGTAAACATACCCCAAAGTTTGAACAAAATCCGAACAAATGATACTCTACTGGTAAGTTATAAATTGAAAATCTCTTAAAATCTCTATAATCGTTATGATTATCCTACTTTATTCAGCTTTCGGTAAAAGCACTTGGATCGAAAGTTTCCCCGAAGTGTTTCGTTCGAAATTCATCGGACACTCAGATAATCCAGCTACAACGATTAAATCCACTTGACGAGCCTACACATTAACTAAAAAAGGCCTTATCAAACGGCAGTCATTTAAAACTTAAATCTCAAGACCATACTCACGCTCGAGGACGACACCTAATATAAATAAATAAACGAACCAGCGAACCTTATCGACTAAACGTCCGCCGTAAAAAAAAGCCAAAGGATATATGCTGACAGCGGATTCTCACTTTTTGTCGGGCTGCGGTTTGCCGCCGAGGTTGATGGTGCAGTCGTAGTCGGCGAGCTGCTGGGCGACCGCCTGGGCGGCCTCGAGCAGCTGCGGTATGGTGATGATGCAGCGGACGTTGGCGCTCTGGAACTGGCGTACGAGCTCCGGCACCGTGTACAGGGGATTGGCGAAGGTGACGACGAGGCCGGCCTGGAGGCCCGCGTGCACCGCGACTATGTACTCGGGCACGTTAGGCAGGAGCAGGGCTATCCGGTCGCCGGGCTGCAGGCCCGTGTTGGAGAGGAGGGCCGCGGCGCCCTGGCGGCTCATCGCCTCCGTCGCCGCGAACGTGTACGTGCGATCGGTCATGCCGCAGGTCTAGCGGGGATTCAGAGGGTGAGATTTAGTTTTGACGGGTCGGGAAGGAGATCTGATTGAGCGAGGCGGCGAGGGCCACGGGGAAAATCTGACTGAATAATAGAGATTTGTGGAATCTAGAGCTCGAACGTGCTTCTATTGAATTGGTTTTGTAAAGGCAGAAGTAACATTCGGCGCGTCCGAGTATAAGAAAATTATTTTTTTATTCTATTAGGTAAATAAGTAAGCTTTTTGTTTTTTATACCTTATTTTTCTGTACTGGGAGTTTCAAAAATTAAAAATCCTTCATTCGTTTGATTGAAGTTGAAAAAGTGTACTTAGAAAAGCATTAATTTACAGGATGAAATAGTAATCTGTATGATTAAAGAAAAAAAACCGCTATTAACTGCATACATGCGTTTTTACTTGATTATTCCAAAAAAATAGTTCATTTGTAAAGCAAGAAAATAGTTAGTTTTTCAGAAAAATCGATGTCTTTTTGCATCCGCATTTTTAAGTTAAATAGAAAGCTATCAGTAATCTTAAAATATACGAATCAGTAGGAAATGAGGTGACACACTTTAAGAATATCGATCTATATTTTATATATCTTCAGTACAAACTGCAGAAAAACATTATTTTTGAAAGAAATTTTTTCGAAATTTGTTATTTTAATTAAGTAAGTAAAAATTAACTGATTTACTTCAAAATTTAATCAGTTCTAAGTTGAGGCATATTCCAGATGCGTGCAGAATTTTAGCTCATTATATGAATCTGTTCGTGAATTAGGTGGGCACAAAATTTGTTTACATAAACATAAACACTTTTTTAAAAATTTATTTTTTAGGTGGAACCTTAAACATTTCGGGAATTTGCACCATTACAAAGCTTTCTCTTTGAGAATATTTAAATAAAAAACCATTTAAAATGTAGTTTAAAGTGATCTCTGTGATTTTCTAATCTTTATTCTGCAACTGATTAGAAGTCAATAACTGACGATTACCGAGTCCAAATTCCAAAATTATGCTTTTCCAACTGAAGCATAATTAAAATTGTGTGAACCCGATAGTGAATATCAGCATTGCTAAATATGTCTTTTTTTTACCCGATAACAGTTGTTCAGTCTCAAATTTAATCCACAAATGCGGCTTTTATCGAGAGATCAGTCCGCATCCTGACACTATATATAGCATGAAAATGTTAAAAAAATTTAGTACCAGCCTGAAGACCACCGGAAGCACGTAAAATCATGTTAAATTACTTTTTAAAAATAAAAATGTGAGTAAAATAAATTTTTTTATTATGCCACGTTTATTTATCGTAAAGTTGACAAGCACAACAGAAATTAAAGTGCTTCTCATAAATTTTAAAAACTATAGTATTTTTCAATGAGAATTGGATCGTTCGTTATTTAAAAAACAAAAAGCAGAATTCTTTAAGCTCTAATTTGTAAATTAAGTATTACGTCTATTTAGATTAGGTAAGACAATATTGTTAAACACTGAAAGCTATTTAAAAAGCTACTTTTGATAAAGTTAAACTTGTTATAAGTTAACATTTACGATTATTTAAATATAATGTAGTGGTTTGCCTTTTTCGAAGCAAAATATAAAACATTTTTGTAATGAAATATTTTAGTCCGAAATCTACAGAAGGAATATGAATCCATTAAGTTGAATAACATCATTAATTTAATTTATCCAAATTTTAATTAAATCGAACCTTAATTAATTTTATTATTAAAACGAAGAAAAAACTTTGCATTAAATGTATTTACTGTTCACATGATTCTACAGTGAAATGTGCTATTTGGGTTAGCTGCTACTTGACTGAGATGTTCTTAATAGTTTTGTACCAATCAAAGAAATATACATCTCAGACATAAAAAGAAATTTGTTATTACTATCACGTGAAATAAAAATAAGAAAAAAATGCTAATATTATTTTGTTATTTTATATTTCAGATATATACAAACTCTTTCAATAATTTTAAGTACTCTTATGAAAGTTTTAATTTTTTCTTGATCGCAAAAATCCAATTTCCTCGACTAATTTATATTCAATTAAAATAAAAATTCGCTCTAAGCCGTTTAGAAAACACTAATTTATTAATTTGTCATTAATTTGTTTTTATTTACTGTAGATTATGATTTTATACCAGAAATCTTCATTATAATTGAAAACATTTGTCCGTCTTTGCAAGCAGACATAAATATCATAAATGAAAAGACAACAAATTTATAATAAATTATTTGCTTTCAAACAGACGATAAGTCTGCGGTTCTTCAAAGATTGACTTTAATATACACTGATATTGCTTTAAATTGTATTTAAGAATATAAAATATTTTGGTAAAAAAATCTTAACAAACTAAAATTGAAGCAAGGGTTATCATATTTATAAAATTCATACAAACATCTTGAACGATAAACAAATATTAATCTTGAACTCTTTTTCAGTGTCTCGAAAATTAAGGCAGACATGTATATTATGCTCAATAATCACTTTGAGACGACGTCAATGAGCTAAATCAAGTATGAGTATGACGCTATGCAACTTCAATTCCGATAACTTTAGCAATCCCGCATTTTTTTTAGTAAGGAATACGATACTATTAATCTCGAATTAATATTTGTGTCGATATGTCTAGTCCGAAGAACAAATTTTATCGCGTACATTTTTTATTAGCCAAATCGTGCATTTGCAAAATATGCTTAGAGTTAACGAAATTGCGCGCAAACTTTTGCAATAATTGTGCTTGTTTTTCTTACTTTTGTTGTTTTGTTTTTTCTTAATTATTTAGACGTATTCCAGACGTTTTATCGTGTCGGAGCTAAATTTATCGGTCATCAAGCAACCTTTGCATTTGTCAGCAAAAAATATTATGCACGTATCTGGTACCGTCGTTCATTAATTATTCTTAATCGCATCAGGAAACAATATAATCTTATCTGAATAAAAAAAAAAAAAAGATTCAAGTTCATTAATATGTAATAAGATTTTTTCTCTAAGGTGTGATTCATGCCTAAACAAATTTTACGCACATTTTATATAATATTAAATAAAATTGTACGCTAGAAATTCTGCCCTAATAATATGGATTAATTGTGTTATAATGTTTTTATAATATAATAAATAAATCAACTTATTTTTCAAATATACTGAATAAATATTTTTAATTTTCATTTTTTATACAACATAAAAAAGCAGATAGTATTTTGTTCTTCTTTAATTCTTTAGTTGGATCATAAATGTTATGAAAATATTTAATGTTTTTCATTAAATAATACATTAATTCGTTAATGTATCTAAATAGATTAATATTATGCATATATTTTTTGTATAAAATTTCAAATTTTTAACAGTAATTCGATAAACACTTCATATATTTTGCTTTGAATAATGTTTGACTAAAAAGTAAAACAAATAATTGGCAACTGTCGATTTTTCGCAATTTCTACAATACAATTATTTCACGTTCATGAACCCAGATTCCACCACTAAAAATGTATTAAACCGCGAACAAGCTAAATCGTAAACAAAGTTTAATAGAGTTCAACAAAAAGAACAGAATTTTCAGTACTTTAGACATTTAATCGGGCTAAATTGCTCAATCAGATCGATCAAAGAAGGAAAAAACAAATTCTTTCATTAAAATCACGGACGCGATAAAAGCCGCAAGAAAGAATTCGGAATTTTAGTCTAAGTTTAATCTTCCTCGATCGCGAACTTTGTAACCGGCTTAAGCTTTATCAAATGTGCATTTTATAAATATCACAATCATCGTTTTTTATCATCTTTGGAGAAACAAAAGCGTCAACGATAAGCAAACTAAAGAGTTAACACTCAATGATCACTCAGACGCGCACTCCATGGAATCAAAAAAGATAAAAACGATCGATCGCGGATAGATTCGATCAACCGCGGAGGCCCGTCTGTCGTTTAAAGTAACTTATTATCGATAATCTATGTAGTATGCTTTCTTTCGAAGATTATTCATTTTTCTTTTTTCTTTCCGGTTCTCTTGCACTAATAGAACCATACTTGAAGTAAACGAGAAATCGATAGTAAACACAATTAAGAAATGTTACCGAACCGAGACAAACTTGCACAGTTACATAATTGCGAAAATGCGATATAAGTTTTAAAACAAATAAAGACACAATGTGATAAGTGACACTTTAATTTATATAAATGCGTATTTATTTAAGCACACTTTACCATGGCGGGTAAATGCTTCCATTTCTCCGATCCTGACCAGATGAACTGACTGAATGTTTTATCTGATGGCACTTCTACTTCTCCATACGGACTTTTTAAAATTGTGGAGCTGTACTTTGCGAAGGTAATCGTCTGCAAGCTGCCAGGCTTGAGTTTCAATCTGCGAGACACTATTCTACACGTGGAAAACATGGTCCGTTCTATTTTGCCTCGGTAACTCAACGAAAATAAAACGAGGATTTTTAATTATACGGACAACAGTCTCATAAAATCTTCTCTCAAATTTAATTTTTTTTTAAATAAAGTGCAATTTATTACGTAATTAACAAATAAAACCTTTTTTTATATATAGATTTCTAAATACTACTACTGTACACTCCGGTCCAATACTCTTAACCTCTCTTTAATACAAATTATATTATTAATATCTTTTTACAAAAAGAAGAGCTTTCAATCAGGGAGAAGTTGATCACTGAAAAAAAATTCTCCCCAATCAAGAGACTCCTTATAATTTATTACTGTATCTCCGTGTTTACAGTGTCGATTACAAAGTTTGATATACGCGGCTTCGTTCGTTCGCTTGTACTTTAAACACTTCCCTTGTCTTTGTGTTGGTTTGCTTAGCAGACGCACGTACACCCACAACTTTTTCCTCTAGCCGGTCGCGTCTGCATGAGTCCAAGCTTCGAGGCTGACTGAGGGAGAATTCGCTTTGGCCTGCGTGTAGTACGGAGTAGCAGCAGCAGAGCAGCAGCAAGTGAAAGTGTGTCCCCGCGCCAACGATAAACTCGTAGTCATCTTTCGCTCCCCATTTCTCCTTCTTTCCCTGATTCCGTTTCTGCAAATCCCTCTTACATAATGTATAATTAACACGTCGCTCTGTTTGCTACATTTTGGAATTAAATGTCGTTAGAATCTAAAGAAAGCCTTGTAAGACCAAACGGATCTCCCCTCCCCTGTGCTGCCTCTCATTCTCTCTCTCTCTCTATTTCTTTTAAAGTCCAAAGTCCATAAACGATGACACGGTTCTGTGTATGCGTGCGCGTGTGCAAAGTATTCATGTACGAAACTGTACGCGCACGCGGCCGTGCAAAAAAAGAATAAAAAATGTTTGGCCGCTTCAAAATTTCGCTTCACATGTACGCACACGCACGTGCCTACTCACACACAAAGAGGCAGATACGACCAGCTGTTTTCTTTTTCTCGTCGATGCTGTTCTCCTAGTTGTCGGTGTACATTCGTGGCGAAAAAGGGGGCGTGTCTACGACGATAAGCTAAAAAGCTCGCCGTTGGCACGCTCACATTCTCAGCCGAAAGTCTGGTGCTTGACGAGTTTCTTGAAAAGACCTCGATCGTCGGGCAGCCTCATGAGCTCGGCATAAGTGCCTTTTTCGCGAACCTCACCGCTGTCTAGTACAGCTATTTGGTCGGCATTCCTTATGGTGCTCAATCGGTGGGCGATAGTTAAAACGGTGCGACCTTTTGTTGCTCGCTCCAAAGCCTCCTGGACCAGCTTCTCCGAAGTTGCGTCGAGTGCCGATGTCGCCTCATCCAGAATCAAGATCTTGGGATTCTATGGTACAGAGAAATTTGATGTTTTATTAGTCTGATCTTTTTCGAGATAAGATATTTGGGCTCCCGACCGAAGTTGAATCACTTTATTTTTGTCGGCCTATCTTACTTTCAAATCGTTTAAGATTAAAGCGAATTTCGATAAAAATTAATGTAATCAAATTTTTTTATAGGCAATAGTGACTTCGTAAAATTAAAAATCAGTTTTTTCAAGTACACAATATTAATGTTTCACATGAAAGAATTTAAGAAAAATGGCTTTTACAGCCGCAATAACCGTTTGTATTAATAAATAATAATTGAATTTTTTTCATAGTTTTAATCACTCGTATTAATTACCTTATAAAATAATCTCTAAATCGTTCGTATTACGAGTCAATCTTTAATTAATTTTTTTTAATTATATTAAAGATTAAATGTTTTATTTATAAGAAAATAATAAAATTATTATAGTAAATAATAATTAATAAAAAATATTATTATGAACTATTCGGAAAATTAATTTTTTATTCAAATAATTTCAGTACCCAATGAAGAAAACAGCTATTTATCACGGTACAACTGATTCAAAAAAAAAAAAAATTAACATGTTTTCGTCTATAATTATCTATAATTATCCTCGTGTTACATAACTTACTTACATTATCTGAGTAAAACTACTTATTCGTTTGCATTATTCAATAATAATTAAATATATTTTTTAACAGTACAAACTTTATATTTCTACAGATTAAAAGTTCATTAATAAATCTATAAGTTAAAACAATTTTTAATTTATGTTTTTCAATCTAATATAAATAACTGACTCGGAAAAGTTATTTTTAAATAATAAAATTAAAGTTATCTACAATATTATCGGTCATAAAGAAACATTTTTAATGAATATAGTGACTATTTTAATGTTATCACAAAACTGATTTTATGCCTTCTTTTAAAAACAGCTATTTATCGTAAGAAAATGATAAATGATTGATAGGGTAAATTTGCGAACAACAACGTTAGTCAGAAATAAAATACAGTTTAACGTTTGAAAACTAGTGCACAGATAACAAGAATTCAAATTTTTACCTTGATAAGAGCACGCGCGATAGCGACTCTTTGACGCTGACCTCCACTCAACGTTATTCCTCTTTCGCCAACAAACGTGTCAAGTCCATCACACATTTTTTCAACAAATTCCAATACATTGGCTTGTTTGGCTGCTTGTATAACAGCTTCCTCCGAAGCGTCCGCGCTTCCATAAGTTATGTTCTCTCGAATCGTTCCGTTGAATAGTATAGGTTCTTGAGAAACAAATCCTATTTGTTTTTTTACCCAAACAGGATCCAGATCTTTTAAATCGTGACCATCAAGTAAAACAGTTCCTGTTACAGGGTCGTAAAGTCTGAGCAGAAGGGAAGCCAGTGTAGATTTTCCAGACCCTGATGCACCGACAACCGCGGTGATCGAGTTTTTTGGCACGTGCAAATTAAAGTTGTGTAAAATTTTAGCATCGCTTCTGGTTGGATACGAAAAATAAATGTTACTGAAAATAATGTCACCCGATAATTCTGTACTCAACATTTTTCCGCCTTGAATCGGAATAGAAGGCTTGCGATCGATTAATTCAAAAAGTCTCGTGCTTGCACCAAGAGCTTTATTCAGTTCAGTGTAAAAGCTTGAAAGTCCACTCAAGGAGATTCCAACGTAGGCAGCATATAGTAGAAAAGCACTAAGATTTCCCACGGTAATTGAAGAATCAGAAAGCATGACTCCTCCATAATAGAGAACTGATAAAATAATTGCATTGCCAGACAACCCAGTCAATCCATAAAACATTCCTCTATAAAAACTTTCTTTATAACACAATTCCAATAAATCTCTTAACTTTGTACGATAAGTTTCAATTTCATTGGTTTCCTGTGCAAAGGCTTTTACAGTTCTTATGTTGCTGATTTTTTCTTCAGCCGTTGTATTCATCACAGCTAAACTATTTTGCACCTCTTTGGAGATCTTCTTAACAAACCTCCCATAAAGAACTCCCATTACAGCTATAGGAGGAACAATTCCTAGACCAACTAATGCCAATTGTGGAGAAACATAGAACATCATGGAAATTCCTGCCATTGCCATTATGCCTGATCTGAGGCCATCTGAGATGTTGCTAGTGACAGCTGAGCTGACTAACTGAGCATCACCTGGAAACAAACACTTATAAATTTTTTCTAAATTTAAGGTGGACCTATCAAAACATTCTATTGTTCAAAGTTATTACTACAAGATTGTTATCAAATACTTATTATTTATTTATCAAATTTGATAGATTTGAACTTCTGTTAAAAATAAAACTTTACAGATAAAAAAATTTAAATTGTAAACTATAAGATAATCAAAGCTTTTTAAAGAGACTCATACAATTTATTCAGTTTTATCAGAAAAAAAAGATGCAGACTTGAATTATTTATTTTTTGTGTAAATAAATTATAAAATATTTTTGGAAACACTGTAACTAATCTGAACATTTCAATATACTTTTGGAATCTATACGAGTTAAAGACAGTAATCAAGTTCTTTCAATGAATTTGTCTTATATACTTTGAAGTAATATTTTCTATTTTAAAGCATATATTTTATATTTATATTTAATACAGTATAGTACTTTTAAATTTTAATAATAGGTTTAGGCAAGTAAAATGTTAAATATAATTAAAGCTTCAATTAAAATTTCTTTATGAAAAAACCACCATAACTCTATAACTTTCAGGAAATGATTCCAACATTTGCACTTTTCCAAATGTTATACTTTTATTTTAAAATTTATAAAAAACAATAGATTAAAAACTTTGTAAAACTGCAATGTTGGTAAGATAATATTTCCTTGATGATAATAAATCTATAATAAATGAATATTTAAATTTGTGATAATGTTTTAGTTGTAATAAAAATTTCTAATCTAATTAGTATTCTTATAACTTAAAATAAATTGTTACCTGACAATCTTCCAACAAGTTCTCCTGTACTGACTCTGTCAAACATAGCAGTTTCCTGACTAAGAATAGCAGCATATGCTTTCTGCCTTAAAGTTTGAGTAATCCTGTGTCCTGTCGTTGACATCAAATATATGCGTGCAAAATTACTCACTGCTCCAAAGGCAAATACACCCAGCAGAATAAGGCAGACCTTGCTTAGATTTTCTTTGGTCTTCTTTTGATCATTCGTATAAATAATATCAATAATTTTGCCAAGGCAAAATGGCACAGCCATGGTAACAGTAGAAGATACAATTAAAAATGCTATAGCACCTATCAATCTCCACTTCTCTGGAGCAGCCAATAAAAGTAACCTTTTGAATTCGTTATTTTTTGTTGGTTTCACCTGTCGCACAGCTTGAGCTGTCTTTACTCCCACAGTATCTGTGCTAAATCGCTTTAAATGTTTAAGGTCCAACAGTCTCCTTCTGGCCAATTTGGTGGACTGCAGCATATAGGTCTGCACATAGAAGTTTTTAGGCACATAACACCAACTCCTGGACCTGAGGTGCACGGCCATTTCTGTCCTGAGGAACTTGCAAAGCAGAGTCATCTTCCACTGATACCTTCTCGAAATCCACCTGAAATGCGATAATGACAATCAGTTGGAGCGGTTCGCAAAAATCGAGGTTACTGAAATCGATTAAAAACCTGGATAGAGAAACTCTTGTGCGACAGATCTTGATTGTATGAAATTGGCCTCGTCACCTAATCGCTGACATTTCTCACCGTCGTTGCCGCTGAGGCCTTCCTCACATGGCTCACTCGCGACTTCCTCGGTGATTTCGTAATTTCACATTTTTGCATATCCTACACAAAGCAGGGGAGATGCGCCCCTCGGCTCTTTTTCGTCTGCTCGCGCACCTCCGATTCGATTTGTTATCGAGTTGTGTACATTGTTGCGCTCTTTCCTAATCGAAGTGCGCTATAACCTCACTTTTTAGAGGATGCTGATTGGTCGAGTCCGTATCACACCACCCACATGAAAAAACAAAAGTGAGCGAGAGCATGCCATCGCAACGAATTAAACGTGCACGTACCGCAGCGCCAATTACAGAGCACTGCTGCATCCTGTTATCCGAGGATTTCCGTTTTATTAATTAATTATTATAGTATAAGAATAAGATTTCTGCTATATCAAGTTTTTTATTATATTGCAATGGTATTTACATGGTTGTAAATAATGAAGTTATTAAAGGCTTTTATGAAGGACAAAAAATACTATATTTATTAATTAATGTCTTGATTAGATAAACTCCCGTACGGCAGAACTATTCTAAATGAATTTAGAATTGACGTAAAACGAATACATTTAGAATAATTTTGCCGTCTAGAACTTTTAGTGACGCAATCAATTAAATGGAACTTTATACAGCGTCTAGCAATTTCTAATTTGGAATAAAAGTTAAACATTAATTTATCCTGCTATTATTGTAATCATTATTTTACTATACTATAACAAACCTTGAAATTGTTTTAGTTTAATGTAAAATCAGATTTAATTTCTAAATGCTAATTTAGAATTAAAACAGACATACTGTGAAAATGAAACATCGACTTTTTTATATACTTGATATGCAAGGTGCACTACAACATTGTATTGTTAGACCCTCCACATTTCTTGTCTGCATTTTCTCGGCTTATTTTTTTCACATAGCGCAATTTATTTCAATGCATTCGTTCTTGCTCAGTTACATGAATTTTTTATAAGGAAGTATATCGCGACTTCTTGCGCAGTTTACGAAGCATATTTTTTGCCTGCCAATTATCCTGTCACTTTCGTTTCATACTTAAAGAAAGTTTTTCTCTTATCGTCTGTTTCCGATATTGTAATTTATGGTTTGCATGTACTTCTTAACATGAATATGTTAATATAATGAAATGCATTGTAATATAATTGCAAATATTTATTTTAAATAGTATAAAAAAATTATTTTCAGGAGGACTCCCTTTTTGTATTAAAACATATTTTAAAAATCTTTCTATATACCTTATCGAATTTATATAAATTTTCGAAATTCGAATTGAGATCACGTGATCTTTTAGAATTTCCGCTTTTATCTGCTGGGGGCAGCACTTTCGAGTAAACGATCGCACTGTAGTATTGCACTTTCTCCACAAATCTTTGCTTCTGCGTTTCCGACTTCGTTTATAATCCCAATCCAATTGCGTGCAGTGAATTGTGTCGGGCTAATGTTCTACTGTATTTTTTGAATACGCATAATTGTGACATTAATTTGAGAGAGATCTTTGGCGACGTAGTAGTAGAGGAGGAGTGAGAAAATAAAAACTTTTTTTTTGGTAAGTTTTTCTTCTTTTATCTCGTTTTCTTCTTCGATCTTTAATCATCGATGCAAACACTTTAGTGTCTACATTTTTACGTGAATCATTTCTTTTTGCCATACTTTAGTTTTGGTTTAGCAGTATCATTAAAATGTAATTTTATTTCTAAAAAAATTAAGTTACGAAAAAATAACAATTATTGATATGCATCACCGGCAAACTTGAAAACAATCAATCTTGCGCCATAAGCGGGATGATTATAGATATCCTAAATGTTTTTATCGGTGACAATGGATAAATTTTTAATTCCAAATTTGATAGTGTTTTATTTAGAAAATGAATAGCAATATTACGTAATTTGTATGTAACTATTTTTATAGAAAGCAAGTAGGACGTGATGTTAATGCAAGTAGTTTTACAGATGCATAGGTTAGTTTGAAATGCAAGAGGACTATTAAGATAAGAGAAATTAAGTACATGAAATGTTCAACAGAGAATTCTTGGTAAATCAAGACGAATAATCAACAATGACATAGTATCTGTACTAATAATCATTAATTTCTTATAAAAATACATAGTCAAAAATACTCTGTAGTACAGGTTATGTTTCTAATATACTGAAAATAAAATTTGTCGCCACCCTTGACATTAATGAGACAATAAATCAGTAAATATAATAACACTATCATTAGTGTGACTTTAAATTTTATTTTTAGTGGCACTGAAAACTTTATTGATGTAGTTAAAACTATGTATTGGAATAAAAAGCGTAAAAGCATGAATACAGAGAATTACAATAAATACTTCATATTTTTATGCAGTTTGTAAAAATATAAAATTTATAAACAAATAAAAATAATAATAAATTACGTTTTAAATATTAGTATGTAATATTTATATTATTAAACTGTATGAACTTTTACTATTTTATAAATAACTTTATAAAAGTATCTATTTTTAATTTGATGAAGTAATAATCTCTGGATGTGGTATATTCAATTTTGGAAATGACAACATAATAACTTTATTCAAAATTTTATACATATTTACATTTGAACTGTTTCTTATTTTTCAAAAAGTTTTTAAGTTTTACGTTTATGAATAATAATAATACTTTATTAAATTCTCTAGCATATCTTCTTAAGCGTAAACTCAAATTTATGTCCATGTTCAAGTTCATGTCCAAATGTTAATTGAAATTTTAATAAATTATATATTTTGTATCAATTTGTGAATTATGTAAAAGAAATTTTCTTCTAAAAAATCAGTTATATTTAAAATAATTTAATATTAATGTTGATGTTAAAAAAATAATAAAGAAAACGACAGTAAAAAGTAGAGAAAGCTCAATTTGTTTTATTTAGTCCAATTTGCTAATTTTTCTGCTCTACGGAGAGAAACTCGCGAGCTAATAGGCGCCGATTGTCGGGCAATTATAATTTTCACGCTATATTATGTTCGTTTTGTACTTGCTATCTGATTTTAACACGAAGGAAATATTTACATGCAAATGTGGAGCGAAAAATTTGAGCGCAAGCATTATTATTTAAGTGTTTGCAGTAAGTTTCAAATTTTTTTTTAAACAATAAATTGAGGAAGGACTATTACGAAAATTTGAAAAGTACAGAAGATTTTCAATTGTAATTACTGTTTTTAGAATAGAACCATTTATTTGTAACAAAAGAATAATTCGAAATTTGACTTATCAGAACCGTTAAATGTACATTTTTTGATCTTTTAAAAATAAATTTTTATGAATAATACAGATATAAAAACAAAAAATTCTATTAGCTAAAAATTTTTTAAAATCTTTAAAATCCGTAAATATCATACTTTAAATTGAAATCTAACGCTTTAATGATAAAGCATCTGATCTCTTTGGAATTTACTTTTTCGTACGGAATTTTTAAATTCTTTCCAAATGTCTATTGAACGATAAAAACTTATCTGTTTACTGATTCTAGGTTTAAGGCGAAATGTCCAGCTTTAAGCAGTCAAGCCAGCGTTCTGGCGGGAGCATCCAGTCCAGTGGCAGAATAGGACGGACGACTCGCTTCGAGTACGTGAATAGATCTGGCGAGCCAGTGAATCCGCATACGGGTAAGCCTTACGACCGCAAAAAGGAGAATGGCCCAAGCCTCAAAGACAAGGGTCGCAAACCCCTGCCGATTAAACGAGCGGGCGCGATGTTCGGCAAACTGGATGCCATCCCGACCGATGTAACCGTCGATCCTCCTCCGCACGCTTGTTTCAATTGTTGGCAGAAGGGCCATTCGCGACGGGACTGTCCGCGACCGGTGGTGGCACGAATGTGCAACAATTGCGGCCGCCGAGGAGAAGACCTGACCACTTGCCCGCGCTGCAGTCGCGCTCACAAGGAGTACCTGGCTAGGATACAAGCCAGGGAGCGCGGCGAGCAAGTCGAGGATGAGATCTTCGAGACGGAGGACGGAGGCCTGTTCCCCTACGAGAATTTCTCCCTTGACGAAAACGACGGCTGCGACGACGTGCTCAGAGAGCTGATCTATCAGGACGAGCAGCGCAGAGTCAGGGAGCAGCAGGCGATCTATCAGGAGGAACCCGTTCAAGTCTACCAAGAGAGCAGGACTCACATAGCGACTTACGATTCATGGGACAGACAGAGAGAGATTTTAGAGCTGGAGCGCGAACGGGATCGCCAGAGGGAGAGGAGCAGAGAGCTGGAGCACAGAGAGCGCGAGATGGAGAGAGATCGGGAGCTGGAGAGAGAAAGAGAAATGGAGAGAGAAAGGGAGATGGAGCTTGAGAGAAGAGAATTAGAGAGACAGAGAGAAAGCTTTAGGGAGCGCGAGTATCTTGAGAGACCAACCAGGGTTGGTTTGAACGGTAGGGCTGAGTCGCCCATAAGATCCGCCACCAGACACGCCTCGGAGAATTTGCCCGACAGTGATCCCGTTCAGGACATTTTGCTACTTGCCAAGACTATCGCGCACTTGTCACCGGACACTCAAGATTTGATCATGAGACAGGTGATCTCTGAACGCAAGGAGAAGGCGAGACAGAGAGCCATGAGGATGGAGCGCGAGAATGACGATCCGTGGGCTTAAATTTTGCGAACCCTAGTCATGAAAGATCGCCGGAGTTCGAAGTGTATATTCTTGTTTTTGCTCCATTTTTCTATGTGCATCGATTCCGGAAACATTCATCAGTATCTTACATGATTTCCAATATTTTTGTCACCCAAAAGTACTACTTTTTTCAAGATACGGGCATGAGTAGTAATCAATATTTTTCAATCACATCGGAATAATATATGGTAGTCGATTAGCTCTTAACAAGGTGTTTATAAATGATACAAATAAAAATGTGATTTGTAGAGTATGCGCAATTAAAACAGAAGAAAAGTAACGTCAGAATCACATGGTACCAAATAAGTAAATTTAGTATTAGAGGTATTAGAATTAAATGCATGATATTTTTTGCATCTTGTGTATATTGGCAAACTTTCAAATGTCTCATCCTATTTTCAAAGTTGGCGACTGAAACGACTATAATGCCAGTAATTTTTAGTTGAATTTCTTTAAACAAATGACAAGAGAAGATTATTTTTGTTACAAGCAAAAGTTTCCTGGCGACAATTTTTTGCCTACACGACATATGTGATTTTCTTTCAAGAAAAGCTGAAATTGAAGCCAATTTATGCTTATTTATGCTTCAGCAGTATAAGAAGAATTAAAAAATGTTTGACATGAGACTTTATATTAAAATGATATATTGGATTAATGGTGAGAAGCAAACGTAATGTTACGTAAGATTACTACCAGCATTCCTGATTTTCTTTATTATGAAATGATATTCAGATCTGATGTTCAGATTGTTGTGAATTTTCAGAATGTAGTGAACTGAAGTGTACGAAGTCTGAGAAGATAATTTGTTGATATGTAAGTTGATTAAATAAATAAAAAAATGTGTAAACTTAAGATGTGAGAAATTCAAGTTAACTATTTTAGTTACCCTCTAATAAAGAAGGACGTAATTCTTCGTCTTTAAAATCTTGGAAGTTTTTTCATGAGTTGCAATTACCTTATTGTATCAATATTGTACGTACTTATTGATTATACTTTTGAACTATTTAAAAATTTTAATACTATTTTATATAAGAGTATAATATTATGAATTTTCAGAGTTCAGCATTTCAGTTGCGTCTTTAAAAAATGTAATATTCCTCCGTGAATATGGTTCATTTAAAGTGCATTTTTAAATATTATTTAAAGCCAAAAATTGTATAAAATAATTATTTAAAAAAGAAATGTAAAATTGTTTAAGACTACATTTTTAATTAGTATATTATACTAGACGATAAAATTACGTACATAAATACATTCGTACAATGATGATACATATTCGTAGAAAATGTTGATAAAACTTAGCGACTTAACTGACTCCGAGAGATGGTTTTGTCACACTAAAAATAAAATATAGATTAATCGATAATATTTTCGAGAAAATTGCGAATTGGTATTATGAGGAAATAGAACTAATGATAGAACTAATAATCACTTTGGTTTGAAAATATTTAATTTGTTTTCTGCTATAAATAGTAATTATAAATTTAACTTTAAAATAGGGTTCCGACTTGGTGAAAAAGTAGCTAGTTAGTAGGCCAAACGACCAAACGCAAGTTGTAAGCTTGCATAAAATTAAAACAAGTAGAGCAAGACAATTAAATTTTAGAACTATTTTTATCTTTTTTTTAGAACTAAAGTGTTCATATTTATCTCTCAATGTAATATTCTCGACTCTATAATTGTTTTATCTTGTAATACATGTATAATAATTATGAGCATAAAAAAATAATATTTTGGCGTCATGATTTGTCCTTTTATATTTTCAGCAACTTTATAATTATTCTAGAAATAAACGTATTTTAGTAAATATAAAACTTGTTGCGCCATGAACGATATTAACAATTTTTTAATATTTAAAGAAATGGGGGAGCAATACTTAATAAGAAGATAATTGACTGAAATTTTAGTGGGGAACCCACTATCAGTTTAATAATTGACAAGATATTGGAAGGTTCCAATATAGTTGTTGATGCAATCAACTTTAATACGTAAAAACATTTATAATAAAATAATAATAAATCTAAATTTAAAGGGAAATTCGTTCCCAACATTTTACTCATGCTGCCTATTTCTTGTATGGTTTAAGAATTTAAAAAAAATTCTTAAAACCTACAGAAAAGTGTAAGCTTTCGAATCGCGCGAGGCAAAATTACTGAATTCAATCATATGACCCTCAAAATTTAGAAAAATCGTCGAAAAATAATGAAATCGGTATGCGGTTGGCAAGTGTTGTCTCCGTGAATATTGAAGTTTCGTTGCCTCTACGCTCACTACTACGTCAATTCAGCCTTAAATTACCGTTCTCGACCTTTTCGCCCGTTTTTTTTAAATTCTGAATGTGATCTGATTGAAATCAAAGGAATGATAAGGGTAGTTCCTTTTCGGCATTTCTTAGCGAGACACTAATGAATGTAACTTGTATAAAATTTATCCAAACAGTCATAATTTTTTAAACACAGAATGTTTATATTAATGACAGATACAGTGATGCAAATAAATTTAAATATTTGTATATGTTGATATAAGTAATCAATTAATAATTTTAAAAAATTTTTACAAATATAACATTTACTTTTACAGCATCGACGTATAAAAGCTTTATTGCAGACAAGCATTGCAAACATTAATGATCAAAGAAACCTTCTCGAGAGCTTCTTTGCTACGATCGAGTTTCCCAATAATTTATCTGACAATATATCTCACGATGCAGCAGTGTCTGCTTGAGCAGGTCTGGCGTTCGAAGTAGCCCTTAAGCTCAATTTCTCGCCCTTCCGGATAAAGGATTCAACGACCTCCGGTAGGCGCTTCGGCCTGTCATTCAGCAGATCCATCTGGATCTTGCAGATCGTGCAGAGCTGCATTACGAATTCGTTGACGAGGATGTCGCTGGTGACGTTCATCAGGCTGCGAATGAGCAACGCTATAATTTGGGCGTTGTATTAGGTCAGTCAGTAATTCCAGCCCTGGTACTGCTCGTACCGGACCCAGGCTGGATAGAGCAACATGCGTTGGCCCTTGTCCAGCAAGAAAGAGACCACCAACTTATAGTCCCTCGTTCCATGCCGTTAAACGCAATGGTGAAGCTACGAAGATTTCTTTTAATGGGATTTGGTTTAGTGGAGTGGTTGGATTGGTAATTGGACTGGCTGTAAATGCCAGCAGTTTGACTTTGATTTTCGACACTACTTATATGCTTCTTACTGTAATGGAGTGTACGCGAGTGCAGTTTGATAATAAATTGTTTTTATCTATAGAGAGTATTATCTTTTCCTTGAAATTTGAATAAAATTATCTTCTGATTCTCGTCCGATTTGCGTAGAAAATTTACTTTCAATTTACCGTTTCAATTTTCTATTGGCCTGCGGGTGTTTCGGCATTTTTTTTCATCGATTTCAATTTTCATGAATATTAGTAGTTAAGAAATTATATTGCTTTAAGAACAATTAACAAATTTCCGCAAAGTAAACGAATGTTTTTAATTTAAATTTTTATGTAATATGATTCATTAAACAACGTATTATTAATTTTAAAATATTGGAAATAAAAAATTTATAAACTGCAAAGAAGAAAGGGACCATTTTTTAATGTCAATAACGTAGTCTTTTAATGCAATTATTAATATTTAATAAACGACAAAGATTAAATTATTCATCAAACCATTGCTGTATTAAACATCGAATGCAATTCAAAACGATTGAAACGAAAAATCAAAAATAATGCAAAATCCTTAAAACTGCAAATTTTGAAATCGAACGTTAAAATCATCCGATGAAATGATTAGACTTAATTCTTCTCCAAGGCCGTCTCCTCACCTCTAGAAATGCATCGGATCTTGATAAGCATGTTGACTAAACGAATAATCGGATTCCTGTGTAGGATGAAAATTCATGGTCTTCGTGCAAGAAAGCTAAACAAGAGGCCCATAACGTTGCCCAAATCAAACTCCAAGGTATAAGAAACAGCGTGCCTTGAAAGGCATGATTAAGTCCAGATCGCGTACAGGTCGGCATCATGTAGATCCTGATACTACGTAGAAGCTGAGCTTGCGGTAATTCGACCCCGCCGAACGATAGCAGGTTCAAGAGCAGCGACAAGATGCGCATTTTTGAAGAGGAGAATCTTCGAGGAGAGGCGCGGCGAAGCTGAAACTGAAGTACGGCCTGTTGAATTGGGGTGAATAATACTTTGTCGTTACTAGTTATTTGTTGCGGTGAGGCCTGCATTTTTTTATGGGATCTTTAGCTATATGGAAATGGACTTTTTACCGGTGAAACTTTCGAATGAAGTTCTTCTGCTAAAGAGAATTACCGGGGTTTTTCATTGAGAAACAACCGATCTGAGTACCGAATTTACCTTCACAAGGAGTTTAATGCATAAGTAGTTCCAATGGAATATATTTGCATTAGGATTAGAGATGCAAAAAAATTATTAACGAAAAAATGTGGCGAGAAGAAAAAACGATAGTTATCGTTTTTCAAACCTTCCGTGCACAATGAAATATTGAACGCGCAAGAGTGCGGAATTAATTTTATTTTTCACAACTGGCGCTTGGTGGCGCATCTTAACCTTTTAACCTCTCACGTCAAAATTAGCAACCGATGACTATTAGAGGAGCTCATATTTTTTGCACTTATATAAAAATTTTATATAAATTGTATAGAACCAAATCTTTACAAAACTTATATAAAATCTTTATAAAAATAAGATAAATTATTTTTACCTGGGATTGTGCAATGCTAATACTTATTATTATGAAATGAGTATTAGAAACGAATCGACTTTATTATTTATTTTTCAAAAAATAAACAACGATGAATTTATCATTAGTATTATACGTGAAATAAAGTTCATTTATTAGGTCGCTTAATTTTTTGAGCCTCTTAGTAATAGAACAAGAACCCACGGAAACCAGATTATTATTATGCAAAAAAATAGCATCGATCAATGCACGGTGCAATAAGTAATAATATATGACTTTTTGAATAAACTCCGAAAAACTCCACGAAAGAAGTTTCAATCTGTTTTCTACAGTCAGGAGCAAAGCAAGTATCAAAACGAGCACATCGGATTCAGATGAGCCATTAAATTAATAAAATTAATAAAATTCCTCATGTATATGCGTACTTCTCTTTTGTACTATATTGGTACAAAAGTACTATATTAATTCCTGTAAGCGCTGCATTAATTCCTTTTCACAATAAAATATATAAAAAGCGAAGCCTAATAATTTCATAATACATAGTATAAAAAAGCAGATGTAATCTTGTCAGGAGAAGATATATGGGGACGATGAATAAGTACTTCCCCATATGATGTTGTGGAAGAAAACAAATTTAAAAAAAATAGAGTTATCCATGTGGGAAATTTCACGACTTTTTTTAGCCAATTCATCAATAATTGGTCAATTCTTTTGGCCAAACGTTTTGGTCAAATATTGGTCAAAAACGGTTGAAAAATAAATATGGTGGATTAATAAAAATATAAATTAAAAGTTTACACTTAAAATGTAAGCATCTTTGAATTTATTATTTAAATTCAAAAGTTTGCGGATTAAAAAATTTAATTAACAATTTTTTATTAAAATTAATAAATATAAATAATGCAATAATTATTCGAAACACTTATTTCATGCAATTTTAAAAAATTATTAAAACTAAAAGACAGTTTGCAATGCTGTTTTTGGACTACTATATAATATTTTTTGTCAAAATCATCATCAGATCGCCGATAGTAGTGCACTCCGTAGTTTTCGGAGTCTAGGTGTCGATCAGGTCAACAATAATGATGTCCAAATGATGTGCTTTATAGTTTTCGGGGTCTATTTGCCAAATAGTATTGAGGTGGATATCTCTAAGTACCAGGTCACCGATGATGATGTCTAGGTGTTGCACTCGGTAGTTTTCTGGGTTTAGATATTGATTCGACTTGTGGAGACTATCTGCAAGTGTTAGAACTAAGGAGCGCATCAGGCACCGAACATACTCTACACAAAAAAACTCTACACGCCTTTGTCTTTTCGTATATATAGATATACAAAACAAAGGCGTGTAGAGTTTTTTTGTGTAGAGTATGTTCGATGCCGCGCATCACCTGAACAACATCGTCGTCGACCTGGTACTTGGAGGTAGCCACCTCAAGTTAAGTCGACACCTAAACCCCGCACACTACGGAGCGCACCACTTCGACATCGCCATTGGCGACCTGGTACTTGGAGATAGCCATCTCAAGTCTATTCGATTGACCATCTACCTGCATGGTTTGAACCTCGATTGTGACTCGCAAACTATTAATTGAACTTCAGTAGCTGATTTTTATAGATTAGAGGGTTTTGGGTGCCGCTGAATCGGAATCCGCGGTCAGATTTTCAAAATTCAAGATGACGGATCCAATATGGCGGATGACGAATCTAAAAATCCAAGATTTTGAAAAATAAAAAATACTGTCGTGTTCTACGTGGAAAAATAAAACGGAACTGTCTCTAACAATTTTTTGATTAGTCGCATAGTTTTCGAGAAAAAAATTCCAAAAGAATCAATTTATTAATTTTCGTCCCTTCATCGTTGTTCAAGCTCTGTCATTGATCAAAACTCAAAGAGAAGCATCATTTCATATCTAGGCTACAAAACAAATTAAAATTGGAGATAGTGGCCAAGTTTAGTGAGAAATGTCACACAGAGCTTGAATAACGATGAAGAGATGAAAATTGATAAATTGATTCCTTTGGAATTTTTTTCTCGAAAACTATGCGACTAATCAAAAAATTGCTAGAGACAGTTCCTTTTTGTTTTTCCACGTAGAACACGACAGTATTTTTTATTTTTCAAAATCTTGGATTTTTAGATTCGTCATCCGCCATCTTGAATTTTGAAAATCTGACTGCTGATTCAGATTCAGCGGCACCCAAAACCCCCTAATCTATAAACATCAGCTACTGAAGTTCAATAGTTTGCTTCGGCCCGGTAAGCGATGAAAACGTGGGTCTGCGTAAGTATCAAATATATAGGAATTGCTTCCTCCTAGAGGAAGCATTGTGATAGTAATTTTTCGAGTTGTTCGAAAAATAGGTTATAATTGTATTTTAAGGTGTCAGGAACAAGAATAAATGGTTTTTGAAAAATGTCTGTATGGATGTGTGTGTGT
>UCOM01000760.1:0-62329 GCA_900474385.1 Ormyrus pomaceus | reverse complement strand
ATGGATTTATGAGATTTATCGAAGAAGCTCAAAATCCGCGTGGTGACCACAGCAATATGATGATTTTGGATGCAAAATCGCAGCTGAAAGGACATAGAAAACCTCCACGTCGCCGTAGCCAAGCTGGATCAAGTTCCAGTTGGTCAAGTTCAAGTTCTACAAGAGGACAACATCCTGGATAACCTGCGTAACATTAATTGGTGTATAACGTAAACTATTATGCGCTTCGTCGTTGATTTGGTTTTAATGTTCTGATTTATAATTTCAAATTTTTCGGTTAAAGAATATTTTTGATGAAAGATAATGTAAATCCTAAAATAAAAGTTCATTTTTAAAAACAATTTTTTATAAAATTTGTTTATAATAACTCTACAGTATATACATTTTATTAATTGTGTGAGGGAAAAATCAGTTTTCATTTAATAGACTGAACATTGTCGTAGAAGTTCGAAGAAGAAATCCATATATCGTAATAATATATCGTATTATATCGTAAAATTGAAATTACGATTGGTTACGGTAAGTATTAGCTGTTGTAGCCCAAAAAATTAGCAATAAAATCAACGTACAATTGCTTAATTAAAGAAACGTATTTTTACTAATTAAGAAGTGTTGATGGAAGTTGATATTCGAAAGGTTTGACACACAGAGTGAATTATGTAATGTTCAAGACACTTGACAGATGTCAATTTATTAACCTTTAACGAAAGAATGTGCTCTAGTTTTATACAATATTCTTTAAATGTAATAGAAAACTAACTGATAGTATTCTATATTAGTCTGTGAAATCCTAGAGCCAATTAACAGTCTTCTGCAGAGGAAAGTGTCATTAACAAGTGATTAAAAGTATCTGTAAAAAATCGTATTTACGTAATTCTATAATAATTGGATTTTTAGAAGTGAAAATAACAGTAAGTCTGTGAATTCTTGAAAAATGTATTAATTCAATAATTTTTTCGCGATTAATTAATTGTTAATTAAATTGATTTAATTATTTTATAATTAATAAATTAATTAAGTAATAATTAATAATTATTTAATAAAATTTTATTAAACAAACCCCGTTTTTAAAATTACACTTAAAATCTAATTATTTAATTAAAATCACTAGACTACGGTATAACAGTGAAGTTGAGGGTCGCACATCGTATAATCAGACTAAATATCGGCGGTGCAGGCCGACGACGGAGGCAGGCAAAATGAAAGAATCCATCAAACAGCGAGTGCGGGCTCGACTGGGCGCTTATAAAACTATAATTTCGCATAATCCAACTCGTCGAACAATACGGCAGGAATCGAATTTCGCGTGCGGCCGCGCCGCGCGCACTTTAGTCGCCGCTCCTCCCCGGGCTTTGGCAGGCAATAAAAAACTGACCTCGCGCGATTTTCGAGCCTCCCGCGGCTCCCCGGCCCTCGAACTCCGGCAATAATAATGTCGACATAATTACTTTCCAATTACTGATGGCTCCAATCGGCGGCTGACCCTCGAAAAAGAAAAAAAAGAGCGCGCGCGCGGAGATCCGGGGACAAGTGGCGCGGCTCGAAAAGAGAGAGAGAGAGAGAGAGCTCGAGTTTAGTGCTCCACGAAATGCGGAAATCGGCGGAGCCGTCCGTCTCGAAAACCTTGCTCTTTTACGCAATTCCGCGCGCTTATTAAAGTTTGCTCGCAAATGAAACGAAGCCCATATAACCTACCTAATTTAGCGAGTAGCATTTTCGAGTGGCGCGCGCGGCTTCGCCCACTCGAGCGGAGCGAGATAGAGAGAGAGAAAGGAGGCACGGCTCTCTCTATTGACAGCGGTTATTGCCTAACTGCGTGTGCCTTCCACCTAATATGCGCCCGCAGCCCCGGCATTTCCGCGGCGGCAGCGAAACCGGCAAATACACTCGCGAATCTTTAATCCGCGCCTCCGTCTCTCTCTCTCTCTCTCCCTCTCTGGCTCGTCCCCCGTTTTCGCTTTATTTCGTTGCCTCTCTCTCTCTCTCTCTTTCTCTCTCCGTTTTCGACGGATCTGCATATTCTGTTATACCCGATTCTGCCGCTGTCCTTTCTCATTCGCTCTTTCCGAGCGTGTCCTTCTTCCTCTTCTGTTTTATACTTTGTTTGTTCGCGCTCTATATGCTGCACCGCTGCTCTCTCTCTCTCTCTCTCTGCACTCGGAGAATATTTGTCGCTACTTAACAATGCGCCCGGCTCTGATCATTTGCCGATTTTATATGTACGTGTAGTGTGCTTTTTTTTTATTGCGCTGTTTGGGTTTCGCCGCTGCTTCTTCTATAAACGTTATTGAGTTTCTTTCTTTATTGCACTCTTGTGGATGTGGTAAAGGAAGAAGTTTGCACGAGAGTTCGTTTTAATATTTATTTTATAATGTGTAGAACGAGGTGCTTGCTGCCCCCATTCATTTCTCGAAGAACGTATTTTTAGTATTTTTAAAGAGAATTGTAAAATTTAATTTAGAGATAATGAATTAATGTAAATTTATTAAATGTATACCAAATTTCTGCATTACAACAGTAAAATTGTCTAAATACAAACAGTACAAGAGACAATTAAATTTAATTATATTTAATTAAAATAAAAATTATAGTAAAAAAAGATACTTTTCAAATTAATTAACTTAACAATGCCGGTATATTTTTCGGACACAATACAACTTCCTACAGACTGAAGTACCGAACGAAAAATATCGCGCGGGGGTCAAAAAAGGACTTCCGTTCAGTTGAATCCATCGCGAGTGGAAGCACAAGAACCCGTAATCATTCGAAGGGAGACGTGAAAGAAGGGAATTCGGCGACATGTAGACGAGAGAGAGAGCGAGTGACGGCGGCGGTGGAATTAGTTGGGTCGGCGCAATTTACGTGTACTCGTACATTGCATGTACGCCAGCGAAGGAGAGAGAGAGAGAGAGAGAGAGAGAGACTCGAAGCGGTGGCCCTGGCCGCATTTGAAACTCTGTTAACTCTCCGAATATTAGCTCGTCGAGCGAGATTAACCCCATTGTGCAGCGTCGAAAATGATGACATCACTATTAAACTCCCGTCGGCTTACGGAAATTGATTAAACTATCAAATTAGCTGTACCAATATCAACGCTCTCGCGCGCGCCCTGCGCGTAAACCCCCGGAAGGAAATTTCGCGTGCCCGATTGCGCGTTGCGTCGTTAAATAACGGATCGGCAGACTCCTTCGCAGATATCCTCCCTAATAACCTCGACCCCCCCACCCCCCTGCCGCCGCTCGGTGCAGGCAGCCGCGCTTTCAAAGGCTCGCGCGGCTGGGCGCGGCGGCATTCAGCGCCGCGCCGAGTTCCGGAGCGCCAAAAGCCTTTTCTGTACTCGAGCTTATTATATGAGCGCGAGCGGAGGACGAAGTCGATTGTACCGCGGGCGACGATTTTCACCGGCTCTTGGAGTTTTGGGAACGGCTGACGATGGAAATTGATTTCTAATGTCCGCTGGGGATTGGGGAAATTGATAGAAAATTTGGTGTTTACACCTGAGCGTTTTAATGATTAATAATTAGAAGTATTTCAGGATACCAAGTTGAAGAAGATTCAAGGGGAATTTTCAATAATGAGTATATAGCTTTGTTATTTTTTTAGAAACTGTTAACCGAAATAAATTTATTACGATATTTTAATTTATTTTTTTAAATCAAAATGAAATTCAAGTATCGAGTATAATAAGTAAGATATATCACTAAATTTTAAAAACAACGAATTTCAAGTAGAATTTCCCCTTACAAGTGCGAAAAAAGTTGATGTAACGTCTGTCAACAAAGCCAAAAAGACACGGGAAAAATTCTAGCCGTAGATCCGCGCCTCTGCACCAAAAGAGCCCGAATCGCCGGCATTTTTCTATTTTTAAATAGCATTTTTCGATCGGCCGCGTCTCGACAATTTTCAATAATACTCGGGCGTTTGATAAGTATAACGCTCGCCGCTCGGCTCGAAAAGCGTAAAGAACGAAGCCGATATCGGAAGCGGGGAATTTTTTCAGTCGCAGAGCGGAGCCAGCCAGATCGAGGGGGGTTAATAATAATTCCGCGAGCGGCACAAAGGCGCGCGACGCGAATAATGCCTCGGCGGATGTGCGATCGAGGCTCCTTCGCCCATTGAGCCTTTTTCAATTCCGTCTGATTTAATTCCGCGACGATGCGAATTTAATAATTTCCCGGGCTCCCGTTTGACACCCGACTTCCGAGGCGGATATTCTTTGAAATGTGTTCGCGAGCAGGTCAGGAGCGGTCGCAGCGTGTGTATTCGTAGTCTCTTTATTTTCTAAGTTTGGCTTTTTTTGTTCTAATAGTTTCTTTTCTATATACTTTGCCTCGTAAGAACTAAACAATTTTTTTTATTTTCTCTTTATTGCTTGAAATTATTAAGATTTCATGCAAGTTATATTGAAGTTTGAAGAATTTTATAAAAGAATTGTTATTGTACAGATATCATCAGATATAGATGTTATCGAACGGAGAACAAATTCTAATAATTTTTTAAGAGGTATTGACTATTAAAAGTTGATGATTTTCAACTTTGAATGTATTTATATTTTCGACAGACGTACATAAATACAGATTTGACATTGAAAATTGTCAATTTTTAATAACCAATATCTGCAGAATTATAATTATCAAATTAATAATACATTTCGCAAGTCACTTGCTGCATTTATAGGCGACAAATCCATCATTCTTTCCTTACACACTCGTAACTACTACTATTTCGCACGCTGATTAAAGGCATGGGAAATTTTCCTCATAAAAATCGAATTATTCGAACCGAATGAGTAAAAATCAATTTTTTTATAAAATTGCAATGTAAACATGATATTTTGGTTGGTATAATACTATCTGTTGTTTACTACAAAATGTATCGTTTGTCAATCTCGTCACTTTTTAAAGTTTAAACAATAATTTACTTATATATATAGATTAAGGATAAAAGAACGCCATGAAAATAAAAAGAAAATTTTTCACCAGAATTTCATCATGATAGGAAAATTCGGAACTCTAAAATTTTTATTTTAGCCAGATTTTTTTAAACGACATTGCGAATTTTGAGGATGCCATTGCGCAAAAGTATGCCCTTGCGCAAGTTCAAAGCGGACGCTCCTGAAGTACACTCAAAAACCAACTTTGTACGGAGCACCTTACTGCCAAGTTCACGTCATTTGCTATCTGGCGCGCACGATGACGATCCGCACCCGCAGGTATTCGAATAAATAATTTGAATTTGAAGTTGAAACGTTCGCTACAACAGCGTCGTTTTCACTTCACATAGTATTTTTATTTTATTTACATTTTGTTATGTCTTAATTTTTGTTTAATGAAAATTAAATTTTATGCAAATAAAAAGTGCAATATTCTAAAAAATAATTTATTTACAGCGATCTGGAATGACAAAACGGACTTTCGTTTATTATATGTGGCAAACTTATATTTGTATAAAATAATTTCCAGGAAATATAGCAATAGTTTGAATTTTTAAATCCTTTACTTCAACATCACCAATTGCTTTTTTAATAGTTTTGTAAGAATATCATTTTTTGAATAAAACATATTTTAAAATATTTAAACTTAACTACAATTTTATAAATTATTATTAAAAATAAAACAGAATAAATCTCTGAAACAAAACTATAAATATTAAAAATAAAATAATTTTTTATTTTAAACAGCCTAAAAAAATTCTAAAATCTTACATCTATTTTACTTAATTTTAATTTACAAAAATATATATTATTTTTTTACATGAAACTTGTTTATGTTGTAGTATATTGATTTTTTATGATATTGTTGTTACTTCCTTCGTCCTCTATTTGATCATACATCCACTTCCGATTATTTCTAAAAGTAAAATGAATACAGTGTAATTAAGTATTTAGTATTATCATTTATAAGAATAAATAAGTAAAATTATATAAACAGATTTAAATATTTTACCTGCATTCATGACCACATTTTGAAGAAAAACTTTTTGGGCATCGAAAATGACAACCCATACAAGATTTGTTTAAACAATCACAAAGATCTTCTCCCGTCGGAATGTAGATACCCCTTTCATCATATAAAACTGTTTTCTTATTTCCATGATGCAAACAACGACTTAGTTTTACGTTTTTCCCTTTCACTTTGCTCAGGATCAAATTTATGCAAAAACTTTTTGGCAACATTATTAACAACTCCCCTTTGTTTGGAACCTCTAATTCTCTAAAATTTGTCAATAACAAAGTTTAATTATCAAAACTTATTAAAAGTAGTTTTCACATTTTTAGAATTAAAAACAAATATTGAAATGTTGCTTAAAAAATTATTTCAAGTTCTCAAAACAAAAATGTAACTCATATAAACATAAAAAATAAAAATGAAAAAATATAAAATATACAAAACGCTCCGTGCGCCGCGCGCCGTGCGCTGTGCCACTGATTCTAAGTCATGATTGGTCAAATCTTGCTCAAATAACCAATCGCAGCTCTCATACAATGGCACAGAACACGACGCTCTAGACGCGACACTTTTTGTAGATGTAGATTACCTCTATGAATGAATAACTTAGATATGGTCCTGAATTAGAAAAGTCCTCCATTATATAGAAAAAAATTGTTGACAAAAAAAAACCACAAGATTGATTGATTCGGCCCCTTTGACGCTTTCCTGACTTCCTGTACGATTCTAAAATCGAAACACTGATCCATGCAGCGTCATGTGAACTTATCGTAGGATGCTTCCCCGTATAGTTGTCTAAGTTACTAGTAGTACACTGTGAAGTTCAACTTAGCACTAGGCTAGGGTGCACGCTTAGCATCCTCGAATCAGTCGAATCCCAATCTCAACAGATTTCAGTGTTTATCACAGTCATTGCTGACTCCGTAGCTTGGCACAGCTCGAAAAATAACCTAATAGTACATCATATGCCAAAATCAGAACTTTACCTTCCGCGAAACACGGTGTAACTCCCCAGTACGGAGCGCCTAAAGAAGTTTCACTTCAAAAAGAATTTAAATTCGCGTAGAAACCCGAAGGTTTTCCGGTAAATTTTACTTTTTTGTTTTTGCGTACGCTATGTCGGACGCAGAGACAGGTTCAAAAATTAATTTTGGACAGCTACCTAAAAGAGAAAAAGGTTCCACAAGGATATCGGTTCCCTCCCTAGCAGAGGTAAGAAAAATGTGTTCTTAAAATTTTGATGAAAAATCAGAAAAATATGTGAAATACTAGTAATTCTGTGTTTATGAAACAGTATTGAAATAATTATAAATAACTTATTTTCAGAAGTAGATCTCTTAAAAAATAAGAAATAATATTATTTGTATAACAAAATAAAATATCTACTTAAACTTTTATAACTCAAATAATTTTAAAATAATTTTTATATTTATTTTAGTTTAAAGATTTGGAAGAAGATGAACCAAAACCAATTGGTACAAGAAAGCAGCCTTGCCAGGTAATTTTATAATTATTAGCAAACTTCAAATAAATATTTTTTAGTCTTCTCAAGAAAAAACAGTTTTTTAAAAACTATAAAAATTATTAATTTCAGAAACCATCAGGCCTTCTCGGTATACTACCACCGCTCAGAGGTTCAATATCTTCTACAAAAACAAATTCAATGATTCCTCATGTCTTAACACAAAAGCCAGTTGAAACAACAAAAAAGACTCTGATTCCAGATAGTGTAAAGAAAGTGCAAAAACCACCTTTGCAGATAAATCCTTCAATACCATCGCTTAAATCCTTATCTAGTATCTATGCATCAGATTCAGAAGATGAAGATGATGATGATACAGCTTCATCAAATCAAACAGATTTCTTTTCTTTATCTTCTTCAACAAAAATTCCTGATGAACTTTTAGTACCCATGAGTAATAGTGAAATTGAAGCATTAACTTCTTCGGACAAACCGCGTACTTCTACAGTAAATGTAGATGGAGAAAATCTAGAAAAAGGTGAAGATCAATCTAACAAAACTTTGGTTAGTAACATAATGAACCTTTCCAAAGAAGAAATCTTATTGAAAAATAAAGCAGAGGTTGGTCCAAAATTACCAGTTCCTGAACAAGAATATCACATTGATTCAGAAGGAAATGTTGCTTTTGATGAAAAAGCAATCGAGTATTTATGTGGTAAGAGAGGAGTCAAACGAAAGAATGAGTTTAACAATGTAAATGTAGTAGAAATTAGTGGTGAGGATATAAAACCAGATGAAAGAGATTGGTTGGTTAAAGCTCTTACAGAAGAACCAGTTCAGAGACCTGTTTCTGTTAATGCTGGTCCCAGTGGAATATCGAAAAAGAAACATCAAATTACTTATCTAGCACATCAAGCTAAAGCTATGGAATTAGAATTAAAAAATCAATGGGCTGCGAATAAAGCCACCAGACAACAAACCAGATCAAAATATGGGTTTTAATGTGTCCCATATTTATTAACAATAATTGAGGCAAAAAAAATTAGTTTCTATTAAAGAGAAAAAATATACTTAAGATATTATTTAATTCATTGCTATAAGCATTAAGTAATATCAAACAATTATTAGTACTATTGCTAGAATAAATTAAATGTTTTAGTTTAGATTTATCATAAGAATAATTTGATAAATAAATTTCATAAAGTATTTTAATCTGAAACATTTATAAAAATGAAAACCATTCTTTTTAAAAAATTTTATAGAATTAAAAATTTTTTTATAACACTTAAGCATACATAAACATAGTAACTTAATTCTTTGAACACCGAATTTTTGATGCTACATAAGTATCTTCATTATTTGCTGCCATGATATCCATATTTTTTTATCATTGTACATAAAATAATGTAATTTTAAAGATGTTAAAATTACTATAAAAAACTGTATAAAGCAAATCATTATAAATAAACTATAAGGATAATTGTTAAATTATAAGCTATACTTTTATTAAAAATATTTTGTACACTACTTATTAAAATATGTTTTTAAAATTTTTCATTTTCTTGTAAAAATTAAAACATATAAAATAATACTGAAAATAGATCTCTAGCTTTGTTGAAGATATTGAAAAAATTCTTATTTTAATCATTGTTATGATTATGATTAATTTTAAATGTAAGCCTGACTATAAACACTATTGAACAATTCAAGATTTAATTATTCATTTTATCATATATTAGATTTTCTATTTCCTCCAGTTCTCGTTGTTTGCTCTCCAAAACATTTTTTGCTTGTAGTAAATTGGGTGGTAGTTCACCATATCGTTCCAAAGTATGATTTAAGTGAGAAAGATCATTCAATTTATCCATTAATACTGATGATTTTTGTAATGTTTTGTCATATCCGATTTCATGACTATGCAAAGTATCTAATTCTTCTTCCAATTTTTCAATAGCCCCTTTATAATCATGAAGCCTATTTGACCAAAGGATTCTATCTGATTCTGTATTTTCATCATTTGATGTTTTTAACTGTAATGTATCTTCAATTTGTTCAATCTCTTTTCTTATGACATTCAATTTTTCTTGCAAAGCATTATACTTTGCAAATGCAGCATTGTAGCGTGCTTTTAATAATTTTTCTTCTCGCTCTTTTATTTTACTTTGTATTTTTCGTTTTTCCAAACATAATTGTAAAGCTCTTTCATCTACTGAAGGTAGTCCTTCAGATTTTAAAATAGCAGAAGTTGCTTGTGCACCCTCCCTTATATCTGTAGGTAAAGATTTTATATCAAATTTAAGAACATTGAGCAGTTCTATAATTTCATTCCCGAGTGCTGCATTTTCAGAATTTGTATCTGAAGCTGCTTCTAATAGAAGTTTCAACATAGAATTTGATTTTGTTGTTACTTCTGGCTCATCAGTACTTGGAGTGGAATCAGAGACAATTGAAGAAATGCTGAGACTGCTGTCAGCCTGCAAAAAATAGAAACAAATTTTTTAATAAGGTAAAAAGTATGCGAATTTTCTTTTTTTTATATTATTAATTAATATATATATTTGAGGTTATCTTTTTAAAATTAAAAGCTCATATTTTAAAAAATTAAACAATTTATTCTTCAGTAACAACAAACATTATAAAATTAAGTAATATTTAAGTTATGGTTTAAAATGTTATCTTTTGCGTTTTGAAAAGAAGACGCATTTTCGATCAAACTAATCATTAGGTAGCAGTCCCTTTAAAGTCAATTTAAGTTTACGGAAATGGTATATTTAGCTTACCCTTTTTATTGAATCCATGATTAAAAAATTAACTTAAAAATTCAAAAAAAAAGATAATGAAAGTAAAACAAAGTTGATCAATCAGCTTTCAGTGATATTCTTTACTTTCAGTTCTCGAAGCATTATCTGCATTATTGACGTTCCTAAAAAATGTTTTTAAACTGTCATCAAGAGGGCGCAAGTGTGCAACTACACGTGGCCTCCGGCAATATTAAAAGCCAAAACATTTTGTTTATCGGCTTATCCAGAATTTTATAAAAAAGTATAAATTAAAACATGATAAAAAAAATAAAATTGTGATATTTTATGCAAAGCATTGAAAATGAGTTTAGCGATTTGTTATCCAAATGTAGGTTTATGCACGGGTGATAGTGTTTTAATATATAACCTAGAGAGTAAAAATGAAAGTATTATTGCTTTACCAAAATTAGAATGTGAGAAGGAAATTAAAGCACATAATAGAGAAGATATTGAATCATTTCATACATTGACCAGTGTGCTATTCTCAGATGATGGACAATACTTTTTGGTTTGTACAAATCGTAAGCAATTATGTTTATATAAAACTGAAGGATTTCAACTCATTTCAAATAAAACAATGCCTAGAGCAGCAAGTAAAGTCAGGTTTCTTCCAAATAATGATATTGTAGTGGCTGACAAATCAGGTGATGCTTATTTATTTTCAACTTCCAAGCCACAAGAAAAAGAAGAATTACTACTTGGACATTTATCAATGTTGTTAGATATTATTGGCACAGATGATCAAAAATATATCATTACAGCAGACAGAGATGAGAAAATAAGAGTATCTATGTTTCCTAACAGTTATAATATTGTATCTTATTGCCTTGGGCACACAAATTTTGTAACTAATGTTGTTTTTCTTCCTCAAGACAAAAATATTTTGGTATCAAGTGGAGGTGATGGAAAATTAATGTTTTGGGATTATTTAGCAGGAAAAGAATTATTAACAGTTTATTTCCATTAAAAATTATCACAAAACGATTTAGTTCAACTAAATCAAACTTTAAAAGAAAATGATTTAGAAGATCATGTGACAGTTTCACCAGTAAAACATTTGAAATTATTAAGATTAAATGAGATTAAATCTGTTATTGTTATTTCTTTTTATTGTAGTAATATTATATTAGTATATACTGCATCAAAAAATGAAAGTGGCATAAAAGTGGATTATGTGCAATCCATTGAAGCAGAAAAAGAACCCTTAGAATGTCAACTATGCAAACAACAATTATGGATTTTATCAGATTCTTACATAGAAATTTACAAACTGGATAAAGGACATTTTGTTATTGATAAGAATTATAATAAAGAAATTGAAAAATTAAATGAAACATGGAAAAAACTACATAGTGCATCTATAAAAACTCTGCTACCAGTTTTGTACAAAAGAAAATTTGATACTGTACAAGAATATCAAGAAAGAAAAAAATCAAGATTAATAGACAAAAGTAAAATTTAGAAGATATTAATGTTTTTATTTCTAAATACAAATATTTATTGATATAAATCATGTGTTATCCGCGTGAATTTTAATAATAAAAATAAAACGAGGTAGCTTTATACTGGCTTGTAATCCAATTTCGATTCCAATTTCTTATTATCTGACACTTTTCTAACAGCCTTCATGAAATCCTCTTGTATAACATATTCCCGTTCCAAACGAATTGCAAAAAGTCCTGCTTCCGTACAAACATTCCTCAAATCAGCACCATTAAAACCATCAGATAGTTTTACAACTGCTTCATAGTCTATAAAAGAGTATAATATATAATAATGAAAGAGTAATTTATTAATTTCCATAATATATTTGTAAATTAAGTCTTTTAAACATTAGTTCTTTTAAATATATGTATAATTATTCAATTATTATTAAAGGTTAATTTAATATTAATTTTATAAAATATTTCTAAACAGCTGAGTAATTTATCAGAAATAGTTAATAATACAAACAAAACCAACCTAGTTCTCCATGCTTTGCAATAGGATTGGCATGAATTTTTAAAATTTCCAGTCTAGCCTGCTCGTTTGGCAAAGGAATTTCAATTTTTCTATCCAATCTACCAGGCCGAAGTAAAGCAGGGTCTAATGTGTCAGGTCTGTTGGTAGCCATTATCATTTTGACTTGGCCCAATGAATCAAAACCATCCATTTGGTTAAGTAGTTCCATTAAAGTTCTTTGAATTTCACGATCTGCACTTGTTCCTTCAGAAAATCGTCTACCACCTATTTAGTCATTTCAATAATTAGATTATATAATTCTATAAAAATTATTGCAGTAAAATGAAATTTTATAAGCAGTTTGTTAAAAAAAAGTGGAAAAACTTATTTGCTTACCAATAGCATCAATTTCATCCATAAATATTATACAGGGTTGATGATCTCTAGCATAATTGAACATTTCTCTAATTAACCTAGCAGATTCACCAATGTATTTATCAACAATTGCACTAGATACAACTTTTAAAAAGTTGGCATCCAGCTGACTTGCTACAGCTCTAGCTAATAAGGTTTTTCCAGTTCCTGGTGGTCCATATAATAAACAACCTTTGGGAGGTGTAATTCCTACCCTTTGAAAGAGTTCAGGATTCAAAAGTGGTAATTCAATGACTTCTCTTAATTCTCGAATTTGTTCACTTAGACCTCCAATTTCTGAATATGTAACATTACCAGGATCCTCGTGAGACATATTATAGACTAGTGGATCAACCTAGTTAATAACATTATATTAATAAATGAATTATAGAATTTCAAAACTTTTAAATATTACAATAATACATACTTCACGAGGTAGATAACGCATAATAGTAAGAGTTGTCATATCAAGGGCAACTCTTGTGCCTGATTTAAGCTTATTTTTATCCAATTGACGTCTGCAACCAACAACATATCGTGGACCATTTGTTGCTTTAACAATAACTAAAATTTAAAATAAAAATCTGGTTAACTCAGAATATATAGTTTAAAAATAATATAAAAAATACATACACTTTTCTTCTGTAAGTTGTTTTAAAACCTCACCAACAATCTAAAAATAAAATATTTGTTACTGTTACACTGTATCCTTAGATGAACATTTTATATTTACAAAAACAAAATGTAAACAGGTACCTGACCAACACTTTGTAAAGCTTTTAGATCATTTTCTGATTTATCATACTGTTTTGTTAAGTCTTTTAAATGGTCTCGCACTAAAATATAAAATATACAACAGTTAGAAAAATTATGGATCAGGCAATTTATGATGAAAACTAAATTTATTTTTATCTAAAACATTCAGAATTTAATTTGTAGTAAAAATTTAAATGTCATAAATGTAGATGTCAAATAGGTTAGAGAATGAAAATTTGCATTTTAGCAAACGCAAAGAAGGAAAAAAGAGTGAACTGTGATATGCATAAAAAAAACTTACTTTCTTTCAAACGAGACTCGATTTCTTTATGCTCCAGGAGCTTTTTCCTATAATCCTGGAGACCTTTTTCTCTCGCTGCATCTACGGTGGCCGCCATTTTCGTGTATTTTGCTGTATAATCGTCGAGCACCGAGTACGAACAGCGTAAGATTCGAAGTTCGAGCAACTTTCAGAAATGAATATCAGATTGGGAATTCAATTCCACTTTGTCTGTCACAAACTCTCAAACGTCAAACCCGTTATATTACGAGGTCAGAATTTGTAAAAAAACTTGCTAAACCTTTATTTTAAGCTAAAATTTGAAGATTTTGATTAAAATTAAAGTAAAAAATATTCATTAAAATTTTGAAATTAAACAACATCGAATAATATTTCAAATTAATATTATTATTGTAGAGTTAAAATTTTGTGACATTCCGTATAAATTAACTTTCTGATGTCAAATTTAATTAAATTCCGTCATTATAAGTGTATTAAATAGAATATTTTTAGACTTAAATTTTTATATGGGATAATATGAGATACCGACAATCACAGATAATCTTTAACATATTGTTTTGTATTTCGCTCTTTATTTTTATCTATCTAAAGACTAGAACAGCGTAAGGAAAACTTTTCACAAAATTTAAAAATATCTGCCCTTTGCACTTACTCTATAATTTTTTTCGCATGAAACGGACTTTAATTTACATTTAGCGCCTTTTTCCATTTAAGAAACAACTGCGCATGTGCATCGACCCTGCTGATTACTGACAAACTGACATATATATTTGCTGGCAGACGGCCGATGTTCCGACGTATTGTAATAAAGAGAAAAAGATAATGCATACATGTAGATAATTTGTTCGAAAAAAAAGAAGCAACGTTTGACACGACACTTGCTATACCAGTTTTATTCTGTTTCAATCAAATCGAAAGAGCGGGAGGAAGGATACGATTGTATTTTACCTAAAAAATTTTTAGTGGTGCATAGAACGAAGCTCTCGAAACATTTTTCTTGCGACCTTTTTTATAATGTCAATGTAAAGGATAAACGTGAACTTAGGTGAAGTGAAGATATATAAAATAAAACTTATTTCTTATTATCACATTATCTATCACATTATCGCTATTTTAAGCATTTTTGTAGGAATTTTTAAGTTTTGATTTTTGATCTTTTTGGTTCCTTTTTTATATATTATGCGATTCCGCCTACCAAAGAAGCGTATTCTCAAAAGGTATTTTTTGTAAAATTTTAAAAGGTGTATGAGTCTGTGTAAAATATCAACCAGTCAATTTCTACCATGCATGTTATCTAATATCTAAATACTTAATAATACCTTTAAGTTGTGAATATGATAAGGTTTTTAACAAAGAGTAAATAATTCATTTATGTACCAATGTGCACACCAATAAAAACTCTTTACTGATGTTTTTATTTTGAGCAAAGTGAGTTTATGAAATAGAAAAAATTAGATATCTTTATTGCCACATATCAAAACAAAAAACAGTTTGCTTTTTGAACTTATATTTAGATGATTAACATGATTTTAAAATATTACGTAAATAAAAATGATTGATAACCTTGGCTTTCATGTCACGAAAGAAAATAGTCTTTTCCGATTTAGTACTTCAATGAACATCCAGCAAGTTTTGTATCACATTCATTTCTCATAAAAGGGTTAAAGGTCTAAAATTAGTTAAACTGCAAGAAAAAAGCTATGAAGTTTCCAAGGTATGATAGTAATGCACTTGTGTTATTAACCATCTTTTTTTATTTTTTAGAATCAGTATTTTGTTTATATATTGTATATTGATATTGTTTACATTTAAATTATTATTTGTAGTTCCAAAAGAGACAGTCGTCGTTAACAAATAGTTTTTTTAACAATGGGAATTTTTTTTAATAGCTTTCTTATTACAATTACATTAAAATCTTATTATAGCAATAAGAATTTTAGTCAGAATTAGATTCAGTAAAATTTTATAAGAATATAAATTTAAAGTAAGTTTTACCATAGAAAATTTTACTGTATCCATCCATCAGTCATAAAATTACATCATAATATTTTCAACTAAAAATTCATTCGCATCTATCAGAATCACTGCTTGCAAAATCCAATTTTTTTAGAAAAGACATTTCTAACTTAGAATTTGCTTTTTATGCTTAGGTATTAAAATCTTAATGCAAAATGAGGTCCCTAATAAACAAAAGGGTATTATATAAATAATTAGTGGCCAATTATATAACAGGACATCAACTTTATAAAATAAAAGTAATTCAATAAATTCTAACTAACAAATATGCGAGCAATTTACCTGTGTTTAGCTACAATGGTACCTGTCATCCTTGCTGATTTATGGTATAATGGAGTGTAAGTTAATAGTTTCAAGTGCTTTTGTGACTCTTTTCTCATTGGCACATAAGGCGTCGACTTTGTCCTACATAAATTGTCATTTATTTAGACTTTTTGTTGGGTACAAACTCTGTCTTTGGAAGGTGTCACATAATCAAAGTCGACGGCTGTCTTTTTACTTGGTTTGCATAATGATTCTCTAATTCTATTCTTCTCTATCTTCTCTTGTCAACTCTAATTGACTTATCAATGTTGCTTAATGTGTTAAGTGACTAATGTAATCATCGTTTATCCTATTACGTTTGAAGTTTAAAACTGTTTGAATGTTGTGTCTAGTGATAGTGTGACGTACTTTCTTAAAAGGCATGTTTTTGTAAAGTATATACTCTTACTTAGTCTTACTACACACCAAAATAACCTGTTAATCTTCAAATTATTCTTATATTAATTTGTAGATTCTCTTTCATGACACTGTTTATCAACCTTTAAAATAAAAATATCAAAATATAATCATCTATGCTTAAAAATAGATTTAAAAAAAATGTGTTAATATATATTATAATAATTTAATATATAATAATTTTAACATGTATTATAAAATATATTCAAATAATAATTTTTTTTAATAACATCAAATATTAATATCAAATTATTACAGAAGTGATAAAATAATTGAAAATAACTGTCTGTTCTGGGTATTGTAAAAATATTTTATTTCTTTAAATAGTTTTTATTATTTAAAGCACAGTAGGAAATGCATTAATTTTACTTTTATGCTGCTTAATCACTTAAATTAATTTTCATTTTTTAAGATGCTATGTTTAGAGTTCTTGCTATAAAAATTTGTAAATACTGAATATGTATATGTTTGTTTCTATATTATCATAACTCATTTTTACAGATGTTTGCTATGGACCATGAAAGTGTCAATATGCATTTATTTGTTCCTCTTTGGCCTACTTCCTCTGATATTCCGGTACTCATATCAAGTGCAAAAGAAAATACTATTTCTAAATTTTGGTAAGCGCAAATTTAAGTTTAATTTAAAAGTAACTTTAAAGTTTTACGCGCGATATATGTCGTTCAAAAATCGAACTATATGTTATAGATTTATTATAGTATATATAATTCGCTTACAAAAGATTAAAAATCGTTAAAAAATTTTTAATTTTGTTTTTTATTAAAACCGAACAAAATTTTAAACAGTCTTACAAATTTAATTTAATTTTTTTAAGCTATTGTTACATCCTAATTTCTAATATTAATATTTTCTAATTTTACTTTTTATTCTAGTGTAATTAAAAATTAGTTTTCATATTTATTTTAATTTATTATAATTTTTATTAATTTCCATAGTTCATTGGCCAGTTGGAGTCGACATTGCAAGACCGGAAACCGTTGGAATGAAAGGAGCAAGAAACTTTTACTTAGTAACCGATGAAAACGTCAGAATTGGGGCATGGTGAGTTCATTGCACTTTATAAATTTTAACAACTTGAAAAAATATTTTTTTAAATTGCTTCTCATTCATTTAAAATGTATACGACTAAATAATGACAAAACATAATTTAAAAAAATAATTTAAAAATAATTATTACGCAATTTCATTGTTGAAATATTTGTAATTGTAGGCAAATTCTTCCTCAGTCTTTGATGAATCAAAGCATTCCCGAGAAAGAAATTGATTACGAAGCATTGTTAAGAAATGCTACCAGGCCGGTATTTTTGTATATGCACGGGAATAGCGGCAACAGAGCGAGCAGTCACAGGGTCGAACTTTATCAGCTATTTCAGAAACTCGATTTTCATGTGATATGCTTTGATTATAGAAGTACGTATAAAAAATATTGGCCTTGAATTATTTAATTTTTCTGTAATCAAATTTACTTTAAATATTACAGGCTACGGAGATAGCGATAATGTCGACTTATCAGAAATGGGAGTTGTTAATGATAGTAAATTCGTACTTGAATGGCTGTTGAAAACTGTAAATAATTCAGCTCCAGTTTTTGTCTGGGGTCACTCTCTTGGAACAGGGTAAGAATCCTTTTAGATTTTAAGTCATTAAAATATGTAAATTTTAAATCGTTTCAAATAACTTGTAAATTATAAATAAATTTAGAGTATCATCTCATGTGCTTGCGATTCTTGCAAGTAACGGTATCAATCCAGCAGGATTATTTTTAGAATCGCCTTTTAATAATTTGGCTGATGAAATTTCAGAACATCCTTTTGCTCAAGTAAGTTTCAGTTATTTCGAATATTCTTTATTTTTATATAAACTTAAAACTTATTTTAAAAGAAATGTCAAAATTTGTCTACAGATTTGCAAACATTTACCTTGGTTCCATTGGATTATTGTGGAGCCTCTCTACGAAAATGAATTAAGATTTGAATCTGATGTACACATCGGAAAAATTCAATGTCCAATTATGATTTTGCATGCTGAAGATGACAATGTAGTCCCCTTCAATTTAGGAGAAAAGGTATTATATAAAAGCATTTTCAAATACCAATGTTATACTTATTTTTCTTCTAATTTTAGCTCTACATTGCGGCAAAGGCATTGCACGCTGATGATATGCAACAAATACAAATGACAAGAATAAATTCGTCGTATGGATTAGGACATAAATATATATGTCGATACTAAGATCTTCCAAGAATTATTGAGTATGAAAATTTGAATTGATTAATTTTGTAATTAAATTCTTCAAAAATTACACTCAAATTTTAACTTTTGCATAATTTTAATTTGTAGAAATTTTGTAAATCAAGCAACTGCGGGAGGATCGATGTGACGGAATTAAAATAAATTTTAGCAAAATCAACCCTTATCAGTTCTCGCTGTTTGACGTGATTTTCCTCAGCGACCGAAGGATCCAATCCAATAATCAAAAAATCCATTAAACAATGACTGTATTCATGCGAATATGTGATCTGCTGTGTATATCCCGAGGCAATTTTTTTGTTCGTTTTCGGTGTGCTGCTCAAATGGAACTCATGATATCGTCATAACACTTTAGTCGTACTGTTAGCTAATAATTTAATAATTACATCTATGATTAGATGAAAGACACAAATCATGTGCACTAAAATTCAGGCTGTAAATTACGGAGCTTGCAGCATTCCTTAGTGAATATTATTTGCTCAAGAAATGAAATTTCGAGCAAATAACGCTATTCTGTATATTTTCACGTCTGAATGTCCTATTCATGAATTAATTCATGTAATTTTATTTATACATATTGTAATTTATTACTGAGGAAGCCTGAACTATTATTTTTGATTGTCATATTTATCTTATCTATTTATAAAATTATAAAAATATTATTTAATTTTCTAAATGTATAATAAAAATGAAAATGAAAGCGCTTTATATTTATTTTACTAGTAATGTTATTTTTTGCCTAGTAGGCCGAAAGTACTACTTTACCTTCCTGCGCCGAATCGGGAACGTTGTATTTTCGTCCTCGCTAGGCAAAAAAATAGTATACGCTCCACGGGAGGTAAAATGGCAAGCCCATAGCAGGTGTCAATTTGCACGCGTTATGAGCTTACCAATACTTTACCTCCCTAGGTGCGTAATATACTATTTTTTTTTTATAAATTAGTACTCTATGGTAACCAATGGTTTAATTTACTATAACTATAATATTTACTATACATATATATATAATTTATTATATATTTATTTACTTTTCAATTCATATTTTCTTTTTTTCTTTCTACCTTATTAAAGAAAACATTCCCAGCTCTCTCCCTGGTTACTATAAAGCACTAATTCGTGATAATATAGTTCTATACATTATTAACTATTTAGGAAGTAACTATTAATTTTTAATCTAGAAAAATCAAAAGTTAATTGTATTAATTAATTAATAATAATCATAAGTGTAATTTTTTACATTGCATTAAAATATATAAAATTATTTTTAAATTATTCATTTCTTCATATGTGTTTGTTAATATTTATTTAATTAAATATAAATATAATAAAAATTGATATGATGTATTTTAAAATTGCAAATGATTTTGATATATACCTTTCATTTACGTAGAAACTAAATTTTTTTTAATCTTTTATAATTTGTTTTAAATTTATCAAGAACAGTTTCAAAGTACATATAAAGCGCACACGCTTAGCTTACAAGCGCACTTACAAGCGTACAGAATTAGTATGCTTTGCAACAAACGTATTATTTGTCTCGATAATAGGACCGAACATATCCTACTCCTACACAAAAACTTTGCGCACTTTGTTTTTGTATATATTATACATATTCAGAACTAATATAGTTTTTTCAGTAGAGAAATTGCATTTTGTAAAATTAAATTAAATTAATTAATTAAAATTAAATTAAAGTTAAATGCGTAAAAACAACTTTATTTAAATATTGTTCGTAACTGTAGGGTAAACTTTACATCCTTGCTATGTATTACCATTTATTTAGATTTAAAATAATGTTTATAAAGTAATTAAAAATTCCTGCAATAATTTATTAAACATATTTATTAAATATTCATTAATAAGTGAAAGTGATTTACATTTTAATCGGAATAAATTTTTTTCAAAATGTAGATGGCAGTAGTTCACAATTATTGAAGCCCCTGAAAGAGTACCGCGTCTACCTCCACTAGGTAAAATCAGTCTTTCACTGCCGTCACCGCTTCCTTTCCATCTCCTCCACGATGGGTGAGTTACAATGTTTTACACATGTCTTTGCGAATCGTTAAATATCTGCATCATCTCGGTTTTTTGCAATAAATCAAATAAATTGTTGAAATCTACAATCTTTGTTTAATAACTTCCAATTGTTATATTTCAAATTTCTTACGAAACTTTGAAGAAAATATTGGTTATATCGAACACTGCCGAGTGTTGTGATCCAACGATTTTATGTATATTATTATTTTACCAATAAAGTATTATTATTCATTTAATCATTTAAATAGTTCAACTTTAACAAAAATTTTCACAATAAAGAGCGATAAAACAAGTGTCCTGTGTTTATTATTTTTTTTTGGTTATAAACGCGCAAAGTGGAATGTTTCAAATAGGCACACATGCTGAAAAGTGTTATTAAGTTATATTTAAATTATTTATTTTACCTTAGGTATTTCCCGTGATCATTATCACAAAAGGCGAGCAACGGGTGGCAAGAGGAAGCCACTCCGTAAGAAGAGGAAGTTTGAATTAGGACGTCCTGCAGCCAACACTAAACTTGGACCACAAAGAATCCATACAGTAAGTAGTGTTATCAGTTATATTTTCAACAAAATTAATCTAAAGTTTTACTCGTTAAAAGTTGTTTTTAATATGTAAATTTAATATATTTTCATATTTTACTTATATAATTTTAAATCACTTTCAATATTTTTAATGATGACTCCTTACCTACTCTGAAAGCCATGGAGACAAATTCTCACAGCGTACTGAAATCTTTACTTAATTGAAAAATATTTTAAATTGTACATTTTGAATGCATCTATAAGATTTTATTTATTTTTCATAGGTACGTACAAGGGGAGGTAACAAAAAATACAGAGCGCTTCGTCTTGACACTGGAAACTTTGCCTGGGGATCAGAAGGCAGAGCACGCAAAACTCGTATCATTGATGTTGTTTACAATGCATCAAACAACGAATTGGTTAGAACAAAAACATTGGTAAAAAATGCCATTGTTACTATTGATGCTACTCCCTTAAGACAGTGGTATGAGGCACACTACGGTCTTCCCTTAGGACGTAAACGTGGTGCCAAGTTGGTTAGTATTTATTAAATTATTTATTTATATAACAAAAACTATTATTATTTAAAGAATCTTTAGTTTGAAAACTAATGTAAAGAATGTTTTTTGTATTAAACTTAAAAAATTATATTAAAAGAATTTATCGTACTATTTTCTTCTGAAAATAATAAATTGAAAAAGAAATGTAGTTTGATTAATGCAAATTTTTCTTGTTCATGTATTTATCAAGTATAAATAGCCACTTAATCAGTATATTTACAAAATAAAAAATATCTTTTACAATAAGTCTTCTTTGATTCATAAATGATGACTCAATCTAGTCTGAGAGCCATGGTGACAATTTCCCACAGCGTACTGAAGTTCTTAATTTAAAAATATTTAAAAAATTTTTTAAATTATAGATTATTAATATTATTTATTTATTTTTTGTAGACTGAGGCAGAAGAAGAAGTTTTGAACAAGAAAAGGTCAAAGAAGGCACAGTCTAAATACAAGGCCAGACAACGATTTGCTAAAGTTGAACCAGGTTTGGAAGATCAGTTTGCCACTGGACGTGTTCTCGGTAAATAAATATTAATGTTATTATATTATATGCGATTCAAAATATTTCTTTATTAGGGACAACATAAAGGGAGGCCTTATATGAAAACTTATTTTACTAAAGAATAAAATTAAATTAAATCTACTTCAACTTAAAAAGCCTTCTAATCAATAATTTACTCATAAAGATAAAAATATCCATTAACTATTTTTAATTCTTGAAAATATTTAAATATCAAATATTTACTATTTGAAAAGTTTTTAAATAAAATTTTCTTTTTTAGCTTGCATTGCTAGCCGTCCTGGACAGTGCGGAAGGAGTGACGGTTATATTCTCGAAGGTAAAGAACTTGAGTTCTATTTGAGAAAGATTAAGAGCAAAAAAGCGAAGTAAATTTGTAACATCAAAATGAATAAAACTCGTACATAAAAAAAATTTATTTGTCTTTCTTTACAAATACAATCACATTCCAGAGAATATTTTGAGTTTATAGAGCTTACTTATAACAAAAGATTATGAATAAATTGTTAAAAAACAGTATACATTATTGATATAAAATTTAGCGCTATAATTATTATCTATTCTGTACATTAAAAAGAACTGACTAATAGTGAGGTGATACTTATAACAGAGAAATTGATGGCTTTGAAGTTTATTATTTTTACACGTAATCTGTTGTCAAAGTTAGAATTTCGTTGCAGTTATTCTTTAAAACAATTTAATAAAAAGTTACACTTAATACTGAATAAATACAAACGTTGCTCTGAATCGTAAGGAACGTTTATGGACCATTAGAAATTCGCGTGACAAGGACAAATAACTAATTTTGAAACACAAATCGAACACTATTTCTTGTAACTTTAGATTTAGCTTATAAAATTATTTTGTTTTCACATTTGTATTTTTATACAATCTAGAGTACAGACTTTGTATAGTGTAAGTTAACCAAAACTTAATATAAACAAATCTTTTCAAAGAAATAAAGCAAAATAGTTTTTTACAATCTGGGAAACAGTAATAACAATTTATACATAACTAATGAAAATTTATTTTCTTAAAAAAATCCTTAATTTTTTACTGCTGTATATAATTATTTTCTTAAAACAAATTCATGTCTTATATTAGTGAGAGTCATTGAGTAAATACAATTAAGGTAAGCATATAGTAAAAACTAATTACAACTTTTAAACTGTACTTTTTTAGCTTATTAGTAATTATTGCATTATTACCGTTTTCAAATGCACATAAATGGGTTTTAAATATCTTTTGCGTGGTTCTTTAATATCCAAAATATTCGAAATATTTTTCTAGCTTTATCCAAGATTTACAGTTTGATCATTTACAATATTTCCTAAGAAAATAGAAAGCATTCGATCCTTTAGTCTATACTCCATTCTTTCAATGATAATTACGATTCGCCTAAATCATTCATAACCATTTAGCGCAAATAGCAAGATTTACAAAAGGTACAAAAAAGGAGTATTGAAGGTAAAAAGATACCACGCAATTTACAAAATTCTACATAAACTTAGAAAAACGGTTTACGAAATCGGAGTTATCGAAAATTACATCAAGGTACAACCGACAAACCATATGACTATAGGCCCACCTTAAGGGTCAACAAGTGAAGAGAAAGAAACAAAATATACAATAGAACCGGGCTGTGTTCAGACTTACACGTACAAAGTACGTCTCTAGGCCTTCTTTACAGGGGACGTTTGTTGCTGGTTGTTTATCACAAGCTTCGGCATCACCGGCTGCTGTTGGCTTTTTGAGCTTGCAAGTAGCGGCTGTGAAGGCGAAGGCGAACCATTTTTTTGCTGTTGTTGCTGCTGCTGTTGTGACTGGGCTTTCTGGGCACACGTGGATATGTGCACCGGCCAGTGTTTCTGCTGACACGGGTAGTCACAATAAGCAGTATTCCAACAGCAATAAAACATAGCTTCGTTGCCGCAGACGACGCACCACTGCTTTCGCTTTGTATCTTCGATACAGTGTTTCTTGTCGATCTCGGCTTGTCGAAGTGTTTCTTGTACAGCCCGGTGACGCTCAAGTTCCATGCCCGCTTTCACTTCCCGCAACACGAGCTCTGAAACAAAATCAATATTTTAGCATTATAGTTCTATTCTTTACACAGTTGTTGCTTATAAGCTTTAGTCTCTATTTTTATTAAAATAGAACACTGCATAGGATGTCGAACTTATTGACGTATTAAAGATGCTTCTTTTGCTCAATCGTAAAAAAAACTAGAGAAAATGTACCGTAACAAGTTTTTCAGCAAAAACATAAACTTATTAAATGCTTATAATTCTATGAAATAATGAATTTGAATATATCTTGTAAATCGGTATATTATGATAAAAATTTCTTTAATTACTTAATTAAGAAAAAAATTAAGATTTAAAAAAACTCACCATGATTATGCTTGAGTTCTGAAATTTCTTGTTGATGCTCCCATTGCATTCTCTCCATTCTCAACTTTAGGAAATGTATTGTAGCTTCGTGATTGACAGGATTGGCACCATCGACACCATTGCTTTCAGCAACTTCTTTGATTGTGTCGGTGATAAGTTGAGCCACCCGATTTGCTAAATCCTTAGAACACTCGTGGATTTTAGCGGTCACTGGTCCTGCATCCGGGGGTGCTAATTGGTATGAAACGGAGTTCAAATTCGTGCTCTGGGCTGGAATGTAAACCATAGCATCGCCTGCACCAGCAGCTCCCTTCGACAACGGGTACGAAGATGATGCCGGAGTAACAACCTGTAGGTACAAATTAAAAAAAATATTTAATTTCTTTAATAAAGTATGTTATAGAAAAGAAAGTAAAATTTCAAAGCCACTGCATTTTTATGTCTATAAGAACACAACAAGGAATAAGTTCAAATTAATAAATACCTGAGGAAAACTAGGTGGCTTATTCGGAAAGGATTTCCGCGCCTTGCCTGGTTTCCTCGCAATGGTCAGCTAAGCATAAGAAAATTTTTATTTGTACATTTAAATTTATTTTAAGAACTTATTATAATTATGCGAACATGTCTTACTTTTGGTTGTTGTATTTCTTCTTTAGGTTCCTGCTTAATTATTGTAATATCGTTGTTTACTCTTGAGTCTTTATCACTGAAATGTTTTGCGGACTCGGATGCATTAGAATTCATTACCATGTACATCGCTTTTGTCTGGTCCTTCTTAGCTGACATCGGTATAGCTGTCATCGGTTTATTACTCACTAAATCGTTGCCTTTCAAAACACTGTTAGGTACAAATTTCGATATTTCTTTACCTAAAGTTTTGTTCAACGTTTTACCAACAATTTTGTTTTCTGAATGTATCTTATGTAGAGCTTTTGTGTGGAGTTTTGAATTGACGGGAACTAAACTTGATCTTTTTTGATTCGTAATATAAATAGTCTTTGGTTTATGTCCCGGAGTTTTAACACTGCCATCGCTATTATTTTGTAAACCAAACTTAGGTAATGCATGTAAGACTGTGATTGGTTTACCATTTGAACTTTTTGCACTTAAAGTAGTTTTTTTAATCTCTTCTTTATCGAGAACTTTTGTTAGCTTTATCTTTTTTACACTATCACTCTTTATTTTCTTAACGGGAATAATCTTATTAGAATGACTATTACTATTTACTTCTATTATAGCACTTATTTCGGGTGAACTTTTGCGTTTTAATGTTTCATTATTAATTTTATTACTATTAATTGTCGATGGTTTTTCAGGTGGAAATTTATTCTCACCTTTTGTGATTATTGCTACAGTTTCGATTTCAGGACTTTCGCTATTTACAGATTTCTGAGGCGATTCTGATAACTTCTTCTTTCTAAATAATTTTCGCTTTTCGACAGGAGGAGTTTCTAAAACACCATTTGTACTTGCTGCAGTGGCACTCTTGGTATTCGGTGTCTGCTTCTCAACCTTGGGCGGTACGACTTTGCTCACAGGAGTTGAGATTTGAACTTTCGGGGAACTAATGCGAGTATTCGTCGTTGGGTCATACTCAGGTAACAGCATCTTTATTTGCATCAGATCATGTGGATCGTATGGAGTTTTTGTTGGCGCGTACCTAAAGATTTGAATAAATAAATGGTTTGTATACATTTAAATAAAAGTGTAATTATTAGTGTATCTCACCTGAATTTTCCAAATACTGCCTCTAATTTTTTAGAATGTTCTTCCACTTCTGAGACGCATTCCTCCATTTCTAACTTCTTTTTCTTGGGGAGTGCTACGGGCGGCTCATGTGAATATAGATAAATGTCCTTTGGAGACACCCAAGCCCTGTCATGTTCTCCGAAGAATCGAACATCTACCAAACCTTGCGCGTTCAACCTCGGCAAAGCTTTTGCCGGCCAGAAAGGAAAACCCTTTAACTTGGCCCAGACGATAGGATGTGGTCTCCGACAGGGCTCAATAAACCATGAAGGTAAAGGTCGAGGCAAATTGCGACCATGAGCAAAACAATCAGGACAAGCCTCGATTTCAGAAACTTCCTGGCGGGCTACCTTCAGCATTTGTTTCGCCGTATTGGTCAGCTTAGATGTATCTGTATACACACCACCACCTATATAAATTTTGTTGAATTTTCATTGACTTCAATTATTTTAAATTAAGACATTTATTATAACTAGGTGTGAACAATGTGATGTCAATGTTTTTGAATGGATGAATCTTGTTAATTCATAAACAATAATTGACTGCAAATCTGTATTAAATCTCATTTTTTAAATAAGTGTGCATGAAATAAATAGTCTCAATTTAAAAAATTAGTTTGTCATTGCATGTTACATAATATGTTACAAGTTACAAAATAGGGAATATTTTTTTATTAAAATATTTATAAATCCTTGACTTACCAGGAGAGTCTCACTTGTTTGGGTTACCGATTTTGTGCGAACTTTGGGATATGTTTTCTAATGTTAAAATATGAAAGAAGCCGCGTGCGTTCGAGCTAACGCTCGATTTTTCAAAAGTTATGAGCTCTTTTATCGAAAAGCTAAGAAAAATTGATTTTTGTTCCATCACATATAACTTTCCAACTGTTTATTGTAGAGTATTTTAACTCCCGGCATTTGAAAAGTGAGATCAAATCCTATCGATTAAAAAAAATACATCCAAAAATCTTTATTTGTTCAAAAGGTATAGCTAAATAAAAATTTGTAATAAAAGAAGCTAAAATGATGGCAATGAATTTTTGTGGATTTTTTTATACTACTTTAATGGTCATTTTTTGTTGGTCCATAACTTCTGAACAAATGAAGATTTTTGGATCTCTTTTTTTTTTTAATCGATAGGATTTGACCTTACCTTTCAAATGCTGGGAGTTAAAATACTCTACAATAAACAGTTGGAAAGTTATATGTGATTGAACAAAAATCAATTTTTCTTAGCTTTTCGATAAAAGAGCTCATAACTTTTGAAAAATCAAGCGTTACGCTAAACGCGCGCGGCGTCTTTCATATTTTAACATTTGAAAACATATCCCAAAGTTTGAACAAAATCCGTGAACCAAAGAAATGAGACTCTCCTGGTTAGTAAGACTGGTATTAGAAGAATTAATTAGTCTTTATCATTTACGTAACATAAATGAACATGCAAAAGTAGTAAATATAATTATGATATTAAATGGTATATAAATGTGAATGTGACTTAATGATGACTTCTAAACTTACACGTATTAAAAACGATACAATTGTGCTGTATCCATTTTGCATCAGCCATAAATGATTCTGTACTAGCATACATTTTGGCACGAATATTAGATTCAAGTAAACTTAAATCCATTGGTTTCACGACGTATTCCAGGTAATTAGGAACTTCTTCAAGATCTACCGCTCTCAAAAACGGTTCAGACTGAAAATGTAATAATTAAATTACTAATTTTGATAATCTAAAAAAACATGAGATATTTTTACAATTATATAATTAAATTCTTTTTACTTTTTATCTTAATATCAATTAAATAAAAATGTATCATAAAAAGTATATCATTTTATTAAAGTATTGTGAAATCCTAGAAAAATTGAAAGTTTGTAAAAGATCAATACCCCGGTCTGATCTCTCATCCTTTCAACGACGTGTTTGAGCATCATGCACAATTGCTCGATGGTAAGCTGACACATTGCTTGAGAGCGCGTCTCGGCATTTTCTGCTTGCTGTACGCTTGAACATTCGCTACATATCCAATTAGTGGCCGACAGTGGCGGCGCACCGCCCATACAGCGTCGATGCCACGATCGCGGACACACGCTGCATTGAGTGTCCACCGACTCCTTGTGACAACGCCAGCAAAATTTGTCGCTCTCACTGTCCACCTTTTTACGTTTGCTCGCGCTGCCATTTTGTTCCACTTGCACAGGCGAATTTGTCACTGGTGGTGTACTAGAAAAATAACAAAATTCATTTATTTAATTATGCATTTCGATTTGAAGATAAATTTTTTGCATTATGGAAGAATTAGAAGTTTTTTCTTAAGCATATGCTTATAGATAAATAAAAGAATTATTTTTGTAATGAAAATATAGAACTAGCTTTTACAAGGATTTTGTTTAGATTTTTGTCATTTAGTTTACAGTCTATGCAGATAAATATATATTTATGATTAAACACAGGAAATTATACTTTCACTGATACTTAACATCTTACATAACGTATGGCTCATGAATGTTTAATATGCCTTTTGCAATAAGCAAATATTTTCACATAAGAGTGTTTTTCAGTAAAACATTTGCATATTAAACAAATTATTTTTTAGATACTTCATTAATATACAGATGAGATGCAAATACAAAAATTCAGTATACTTACATTGGAATTTTACGCTTTCTTTTTATTTCCTTAACATCTTTATTTGGTGCTGGGGTTTCTGGCCTAGTTGATGTATCTACTTTTGGAATTTCTTCCACATCTTTCTTTGGACTGACAATGTCTACTGGTTTCTCTTTTTCTTTTTCATCTTTTATTTCTTCTACTTTTATCACTTTAGAATCATTTTCAGAAGTATTGATTTTAACACTGTCCTTACTTTGAGATTCTTCAGTCTCATTTTTATCTGCCTTTTTATCTATTTTTTCATTAGTATTTACAACATTTTCACTCTTATGGTTTTCTTTTGTCTCTATCTTTTCAGAATCAATATTTTCTAATTGCTTCTCATTCTTACTGTCCTCTTGCAAACTTGATTCAGAAACTTCCATTTTAGTGGAAGTCTCTGAAATCTTGTCTTCAGTGCTTTCATTTGAATCCATTGCTCAAAGTTTTGATTACAATATCTGAAAAGAAGAAAGAAATAATAATATATCTCTGTTTACAATTTATTGATATTCTGTTGCTATTTGGTATTGTACTAAAATGTACCTATAGCATAAAGATTAACCTGGTGCTAGCATGTCCATGTAAATAAATTTAATCCTAGTATTATTAACTTCATTTAAAATACACTTTTCTTAGCCTTTTATACTGTACATAGTGTAAAAATAAATTGCACTCAAGCGAAAGTTAATTTTCCTTGATTACTTTTAGTTGTGAGGATGCCAAAGCAGCTTTTGTGCAACTTTGCAATGGCCTATAGTTGAACTACTTCAACACAGAGGGCAATACTTTCCCCAGCTTGGGCTATCAATATAACTGTACATTATGTTCATGGATTTCATTTTAACAATATTTTTTTTAGTAGATTAATATGAACATTTAGAACCCTGTATTTATATATATTTATTTATTTAGTAGTCAACAGCGAACAAAAATTTAGAAACGTTTTTACTTCCATTAATTGTATATATGATTCTAAATTTCAGAGGTTCAGAAGATTATCTTATAACATTAGGTTTTTATTTTAATGTATATTATACATTGTTTTTTAGCTTAACTACTTATTGAAAATTTTACATTAGAAATACCAGCACTTTATCTGTATTTGATTTATATATTACTTTATTGTCTGAAAAGTGATAGTAAAATCTGCTACTTCTGATACCACATATATAACTTGATCAATGACTTATAAACTAAAAATACAAATTTCATACATACTAAACGTTATGTGTTTATATTATACACTTATTTATATTAGAATTTACAAAAGAAATAAAACTTTCAAGTTAATATGCTTAAAGTTAAAATCCTTTATTAAGGTCAATAATAAATAATTTTACTCTACTGTAGGTACAGTAAATCAATTTTCTTATTAGGTTCCCTTCTTTACTTTTGTTAATAAATAATGCATCATAAGATAATAATACTAATAAATCTTAAAAGATAATCAATAATTTTATAGTTAACTTATTTATTTTTTTAATACTAGGGGAGTAACATATTTTATTTTTTAAGGCATTTGACTTCAAGACTAATTTATTTTAAATTGTGAAAATTTAATCAGAATTTAAAAAAAAATCAGTGAAAAGTTAATAAAATAAGTAGAATTAAAAATTATATGCTCTTATCAACTACAAAGCTACTAAAAAAATTAAATTAAAATTGGAGCATTAGCACTATTTTTTAAATATGAAATAGTTTAAACTTCTAAAAATTAGATTACAAAAGGTTTCAAGGTTGAAAAATTTATTTTCATTAGTATCTTGTGAAATGTTATGAAGTTAGCAGCAAATTGCCTCTAATTTTTTTAAGATAGACATTTTTGTATGAACAAAAAATGCATATTACTTAAAAAGTTTATTTCTGTTAAACTGTGTATTAAGGAAAAAAATTATTCTTTTATTCATATTTTGTATTTAATAACAAAGAATCATAAAGATATTGTCCTTGTTTCTAAGGGGATAAATAACTCCAGACAGTACTAAAACTTAAGTGTTACAATTAATAAAATGAGATTTAAAATAATGAACAAATTAATGTTTTAAGATAATCAATCTTTTTTCAATTCTTAAAACAGTAACAGAACATGGTTGAGAGCTTAAAGTGCAAGGACAAAAAAGCAAAGCTGCTCAACCACTTACTTGAGAATCAGAGAGGGTCAATAGAAGAATTTTTACCTTTCGCCAGACTCAAGGCTGCAACAGCATCATCGAACATCACTTGCCCAAAGGATTTCTTGGCTTCAAAAGATTAAAATCGTTCATTCTTTAAGCGACGTCGTTGCCCTCATTAGAGATAATCCGTGACTTACTTGAATACAACAGAGCGTTTCACTTGTTAGAATCTACTCTCACTAGGTAATCACCAACAGCCTTTTTCTATTGCCCGTGAATATTACTCTTACTCTAACTCTCTGTGCCTCTAGGTATCTCACTGCCGACGCTGTTTTGCCATTTGTTGTCGTTTGCGATTGGTGCTTCCATCTTGTGAAGTCGGCTCGGAAACTTGCCGGTTGAACAATCACGTGGTCGGCGAAGTTAAGAAAATATTTATTGAAGATACCACTGAAAAGCGTTTCCTTTACATCCTTTTCCTAAAAAAGAATTATTTATTTATTATTAAAACTTTAGTAGAGGAAATTATCCACTATTGCACATACTCTGCATTAAAAAGCAGAGCATGTTTGTTTACAAGTTGTTTGTAGCATTTATAACATTTATTTACACGTTAAATGCATTTTTCTTATTTCCAATTCCAAATATTACGTTTATCCGAATCGAAACCGGCACTAGAACATACGTACCTACGTATTGATACAAGTGCTTGCTTGCACCTTCATTTTTTTTATTGTAATCTAACATTTACAGGCTAAAGTTATATTGAATAAAAATATATTTATTTTTAATTTGCGATTAATTATTCAATTTCTTACGTAAAACTAAAATTTATTATTTAATTATTGTTTTAATAACAAAACCGTAAATTCAGTACAATCGGCACATTCGACTTTCTTTAAAAAAATTCATTTTTCTATTATTTATACTTATTTTTTAATTGGAATCATAATAAAATTTATTAAAATGGTAAAATATAAACAACTTATAATTGTATTCTCGTAATTCATCTAGCTACGATTGAGTGCGACTTCAAGCCTACTTAATTAAATTTATTTTAAAGATTTAAAGATATAAAAATATTTTGTTATTTCTAATTTATAAGAGAATTGAAACGCATCTCATAAAAATAGAAAATTTTTTTGGAGGTTAAATATTTCGAAGTAAACCCGAAAAATTGTACGTCTAAAACATGAAATTTAAAAAATTGAAAGATAATGAAAACGTTTATGAATCAACAAATTACCGTTTTAAATTTAACGTTCATAAAAGATAGAATTTCCATTGGGGTTCTATCAGATTTCTTCCATTTTCAAAAAAGTAGTAAATTTCCTTTTTCAAAAAAATTAGGTTAGAATTGCCCATAAATTTTAAAATTGTAACACGGTTCTGAAAAAAAATTCATTGTTCTTACATTTCATTAATTAATTGAGAAATAAAATAAGTATAAAGTTTAATTCACCTTTGTAATGTTCATAACACGCCTGCGCAAAAAAATGTTTGTCAAATGCAGTACAGTTGCATATTACAACTCGTCAGTACATGTATTAAATAATCGATAATTATAATACTTTCAATCTTTAACGAGAAGATCGTAAATAGTAAATACTGTTAGTATTTAGTATAATATTAACAAAGTACAAATAGTAGTACTAAGGTACTTCATCTCGTGGTTGCCAATCGTGTAGTGAAATTAACTTCTATATAAGCACTTACGGTCAATCCGTCACCATAATCAAAATAACTTTTTCTATCGTTGAACGATTCTCGGAGCATGCGTACGGCTATAAACTATAAAGTACAATGTATAAAAAGTTTTTTTGTGAATAAAAACTTGTTTCGTTAAAAATTACATACTTAAATTTTTAAATTAAAAATGTTAATTTGTTCAAAATATCGTATTCATATGCGCTATTGTAATTTGTCGAATTTTCGTCATTTTTAAATTATATATATTTATTTAATCAATAAAAAAGTTGACGACTATTTTTCAGTGAATTTTTGAATTATTAATAACATTTTTAATTAACTGTTATAGAACATTTACAATACTAAACGTAAAAAAAAAAATTTTTAATGTGCATACCATAGCACTAGCAGTAGAAAAATCAGCTGTTTGTAGCAACACTTTTATTTTAGAAACGCCCTGCTCGTTGTTAGAACGACGTGGAATCAAAATTCATACTACGTACGCAATTGTTGCCTACAATTAAGCTAAACCCGTAAATATTCAATACCCGCGTACCTTAAATGATGTGTGATAATTTCTATACAAAATAATATTTTTTTCTTAATTTAAAACGACAATTTCACAGAATCAATATGCAGACTTACATTTTCAAGGAAGCAATGTAGAAGTTTCTTCGAAAAGAAGGATAACACGCAGGAGGTATTTCTGAACAGTTTTTAGGTTATGAGGATCTGTCAAAGTATCATTTTTCTACATTGTTACTGACGGTTCACAACAATCGCTGGTCGATTGTTGGGTGAATAATGGAATTTGTCGATCTCATTTCCATACCTCAAGTGGACAATGTGGTACTAACTGACAAAACAAAAGAAAAAACCAAAAATTATAAAATAGAAGGTACACTGTGCATCAGTGGCCATCATCTGATTCTTTCTGATAGACAGAAAAATAATCAGCAAGAATTATGGGTAAATATTTTTTATTATACAGATAAATTTTTTAATCTATAATTATAAGTTAAAAGTTATTTTTGCATAAATGTAGCAGAATTTTCAAAATGCATATTATGATTTTTTAAGTATTTAAATATATTAAATATTTTCAATCATATGGTTATCAATTTCATGTAATTATATACAAGTATAGATAATTGATATCCTGGCCAATTGACAATATGCATATACTGTATTAATGATATTTAAGAATCTTAATCTTTTGAATACTTTTATTTTGTAGCTTTTATATCGAAATATCGATACTATAGAAAAGAAGACAAACAACCAAATACCAGGAGGTAGCATAATTTTGAAATGTAAAGATTTTCATATATACCAATTAGACTTTGGATTTACAAATGATTTAATAAAAGTAGCACAAAGTATAGAAAAACTATCATGCCTAGGTAAAATAATTTTAAAAGTTAAGTAATAATAAAAATGATAAATATTACAATTTTAATTTTTTCAGATCAAACACTGCAATATCCATTTTTTTATAGACCACAATCACTAAGCAATTCTAAAGTACAAATAGAAGATGGATGGACTGCATTTCAGCCATTGTCTGAATGGTCAAGATTATTAGCAGCCCATGGAGATGAGTGGCGCATTAGTCATTTAAATAAAGATTACAAAGTTTGTAGTTCATACTCTACAGAAGTGATAGTACCTAAGCATATAGAAGATGAAATAATAGTTTCTTCAGCTAATTTTAGAGATAATGGAAGATTTCCTGTTTTATGTTTCAGACATGAAGGAGGGGTAAAAAATTAATTTTATTATATTTTAAAATAGTATTTTAAATTTTCCTTTTAAATTAAATGATTATTTTCAGGGTATTTTAATTAGAAGTAGTCAACCAATGTGCGGCCCTACTGGAAAGCGTTGTAAAGGAGATGAAATGCTTTTAAACTCTTATTTAAGACCAGGAAAAAGAGGGTAAAAATGAAAAAATATTATAGATTTTATTCATAAAAAAGATTTTGGAATGATGAAAATTAGAAATAATATTACAAAATTTTAAATATTGATTTTATTTTATTGTAAACTATTGCCTTCTTTGCATCATTACATGATTAATGTTAAATTAAAAAATTTACAGAGTTATTGTTGATACACGAAGTCTTACTCAAGCCCAGAATGCCAGAACTAAGGGAGGAGGAACTGAGATTGATGCTGCTTATCCTCAATGGCTTAAATCTCATAAAACTATTCCGCGTGCGACAGATTTATCGGAAAGCCTATGTAAATTAATAGAAGCATGTAACGATGTAACAAGCTCTACCTCTCAATGGTTATCTAGATTAGATAGTAGTAAATGGTTATCCGCTGTTCAAGACGCTATGAATGCAGCTTGCGTTACCGCTCAGTGTCTTGAACAAGAACAAACTGCCGTTTTGGTGCATGGTAAGCTAAATTATTAAAACCTATTATTTTCGTTTGTTGTATCATTAATTCATTTTTTATTTTATTAATAGGTGGTAGTGGACGCGACACTACACTCGTAGTAACTAGTTTAGTTCAAGCAATTTTGAATCCAGACTGTCGAACTGTAAGGGGTCTTCAAGCTTTAATTGAACGAGAATGGTTACAAGCTGGGCATCCATTCTACTCAAGAACTCGTCATGGAGCCTATTATACTTATAGTCAAAACACGCAAGACGCCCCTACATTTCTCTTATTTTTAGACTGCCTGTATCAATTACATTTCCAATTTCAATTGAGTTTTGAATATACAACGGAATTACTTATTGAAATTTTTAAACATGCTTATTCTTCAAATTATGGCACATTTTTAGGTAATTTTTCTAATTGTTAAATTAATTTTTTATTGATTAATTGTGTCATAAAGAATTGTATTTTAAAATATTATTCGTTACTTTAGGTGACTGCGATTCAGAAAGAAGTCGTCTGAAACTATCAGAACGTTCTTGCAGTCTGTGGTCGTATATTAATCAGCCTGATGTACTCGAAAAATATATGAATCCTCTATACGATCCGAATCCTGGCATAATTTGGCCAAGCGTTGCACCGATAAGTCTTGAACTCTGGCGTGAACTCTACTTAGGTCATAATTCAGCAGCCCCTTGGGATGGTTTACTGCGGTGTGCTAATGAAATTAAAGACAAGCATCAATCGATGAAGCGTACTGCCAATGAATTGCACCAGCAGATTCGAGAAGTTCTTGAAGAAATAGATCCACAATTAAAAAATAGTTCAATACCGTCAGTAGCAAACTGTAATTTTGATTCAGAATTAACTTTGCAAGAAGAAGCTATGCACCGCAAATTGTCCCAATTCAATTTAGAACAATCGCAGAATACTTGATATCGCCTTGACAATTGTCTTATTAATCATAAGGAAGTACGCGTATCTACTTGAAAATTTAGATGATAATTTAAAGAATTCTTTCTTAAAAAATTGGAATTTGAATAATATCTGTGATTTTAAATTACAAACTTTGAGTCTCGATTCTCTAAGCATAAGACAAATGTAAGAGAACATTGTTTTTATTTTTTATAAAAGGTAAGCTTATAGACTTGAATCAATTCATCCTCTGCAATTATTTAATGGTGCCTTTAAAAAAATGATCTGTATAAAACAATTCACATTAAATAAATTTACTGAGACTCAAAGCAATAATATAATTTTCATAAAATTATTTTTATATAATTGTAATTAAACCAAATATTTTTAAATGACTTTCGTTTTAATTATAATTAATTATTATTATATTGTATGTGAAATACAACAAGTATAATAATAATTATAATTTAAATTCAAATTCCAACTTAAATAATAATTCTTAGAAAACGAAAAGGGTTTAATCCTTAATAAGTATGAAATTATCGTTTTTACCCGATCGTTAATGTATTTACATCACATTGTCTTAGATACATATTATATAAATACTATAAACACAAATGAAATATGCATTTTTGCATTGTCCGATAAACGTATATAAATGTATATTGCCGTGATGCGAAAATATTTTTATTAACAAATCGAGATTGAAAATCAATTTTAAAATGTAAGTACACAGTAATTTTTCTTCTCGGCGTAGAAGTTGATGTATTTATTATCTTAATTTGAATGAAAATAAGCGAAAAAATTATTCGTACTCAGAACTATTACATTTTAGAATTATAAATGTCACAAATAGAAAACGAAGTGTCTTTTATATAAAAAAATGTAATCTGTAATTGAATTATAAAAAATTGATTAAAATTAAATCAATCTTTTTTGTCAATTACGTTTTTAATGAAATTTTGAGTTAGATAAAATCGTGTTTAAATTTTCAATAATTTTTAATAATTTTAAACATTAAAAGATGAAAATATAATAATTTAAAAATTGAGAGGGAATTTTTTATAACCGAATTATACTTAAAGGAATATCTCATTTATTGCCAACTTAATTTTCTACATTTCTTATGAAAATAACATTTTTATGTATACTGTGAAATCGCAAAAAAATTCATCCATCAAATTCTTTAATTATAATAATTGTCTTAAAAATACATAAATGTTAAATAAAAAGAAACTTTCGTGCTCTCTATAAGCAGTAAGAAATATTATACCAATAAATTTTTTTAATAATTGAAAGAACATCAAAATTATGTGCACGCTGCTTTATGACACAATATAAAATATCTTGAGATAGTTTAATCTCGTGAAACATTCTAAAGCATTTTTGAGCGCTCAACTGTCTTTCAAAGAACAAAGGATATTCTTTGTTCAAATACAATTTTTTTTTTAATGTTATACGCTTTTGTAAAGTAAATGTGAATTTTAAAACAAATCTTATGATTTTATCAATTTGAATAATAAATATAACATGATAAAACAATTATAACAATCAAAATGTGTAATTTTATTTAAAAAAACCATTATTTAATATAAACCTAAGATTTCTTACGATTGCTTTTACGGCATCATTACATAGTTGTCTTACTTGCTAGTTGCTGTTCTTAAACTAAATAAAAAATTCAATTTGCTGATCAATTTTTTAAGCTCTGATAGATATTCTCATTTTTATTGCATTGATACATAAGTTTGTACATTCCAATTTTTTTAATAAATACTGCATTCAAGTTATTTTCATTAAAATTAAGAGCATATAACAAGTAAAGTAAACTCTTCCTTCTACGTAATAAGAAAAAAAGACATAGAAAATTGCATGATTCTTTGCTCAAGTAGCAAACAGTTTAAATATATGATGTATTATAGAAGAGTTTACGCGTCTCCCGCGAGTATAAGAGGACGGGGATTTTTACCGTTATTTAGGAACGTTCAAGAAAGGACGCTCCGCGAGCAACGAACGCGCCAAGAAGCGAATGGAGGAGAGAAGAAGCAGCAGTGGCGAAGAGAAGCTATAAGGGCGGGAGATGCGAAGAGAGAAGCAGCGCATGGGAAAGGAAGAGAGAGACAGAGAAGGAAAGAGATTGGGGGGAGGAACGCGGCAGGTGTTCTGACACAAAGAAACCTAAAGGAATCCCGGAGCCATTAGCTTAGATCCAAACTTTCGTTACGTCTTCCCCCCCAAACTTATTACAAATCAGAAGCGCTCGTTGCAGATTTTTCAACATAATATAAATAAACAAAGTCACGCTACATACAATACAAATTTCGCTAGCTTTTGTGTACAGAGTCAAGATGCTCGCGAGCGATAACAAAAAAGAGAAGCTTATGCGATATCGAGAACCGTTGGCGAGAGCACGAATTTCCGTTGGTTGTACTTGAGTTTTCGACGCTTTTGCCCAACATCCTTGGATGAGTGTGGATCTAGTCACGAATAGCTGAATTACAACGTGGACTGAATTCAAACCCATCCAGGGCTACCGGACTCGCTGGTACCTCCTCTTCCGGATCACGTTCTCCAATTTTCTGCCGAGACAAACGGCGCGCTTGCGCTCGTTAGAAGGATCGGCGGGGCTCTCCCGCGAGCTCGTTCTAACTCCCTCGGATGTAGCAGGTAAACTGAAAGAGAGAAGAGGGAACCGCAGGAGAGCGCGATTCGTGAACCCCTCTACTTCGCTCTCTCTTTCTCGCGCGCTCACCTTTCTTCGGAGAATTTCTACCCGAGGTGGGGACACACAGCTCTTTCAGTCGCTTCTCTGTATGTGTACGTGGATACGTAAGTGCCCCATGACCAAAGGCACTCAAAAAACTTGCCGTGTAGAGGGAGAGGTATCAGTCTTGAGACTCGAAGGACTGACCTGTACACTGTACTCTACCTCACTCTACTGGTCGCTTATGAGATTCAAAACGTAACCCATTTCTTTTGTGTCTTTTGCAGGCTACAAACTTTTAGATGAGATTTTTTGCGAACGGAAAAAATATCATTTAGCTACCAAGGCTATTTAAGGCGATATTTATATCGCGTCAATATTTGGTATTTTAAAACAGTTTCTCCAATAATACTAGAGTCTGTGTATTGGTACGCGATAAGCGAAAATTGTGCTTATAAATTATTTGTGCTTATATTTAGTTTTGTTACGTCGAGGAGGAATGACTATTTTGCTAAATGAAAAATTCTGCATATAAATATACTTAATATTTGCGGAGTTATTTTTAGACTTTAATAAAATTAAAGAATTTCACGCTTATATATTTTTTCTAAAAATTTGGTACATTGAAAGTATTTTCTGCCAAAAAAAATAGTCGTTTCTCCACAACGCCGAACGCACATTTTTTACCCCGTAATGCTAGAGTTAAACTAGAGTTAAACTCCAGGAACAAATTTCTTTTTTTTGCAAATCGCGCACCATTTAGCCAATTCATATTTGCGAATTGGGGCCTATATAAAACTCACAAAAAATATGCAAGGAATAATTTAGAACTTTACAATATAAAAATATTATTAACAAATACTTTTATATATTTATTTATTTTATGTAATATTAAAATTTATAAAATTGTGTATAACTAACAATGGCATATAAAACTATTTTCATTAAATTAAAAAATTAATTAAAAGATGCAGCTAAACTAATAATTTTAAAACATTAAAAACTAATAATGGTTTAAAAACTAATCACACCATAAAGTCTTTAGTAGGAATTTCAAAATTGCAATCATATACAAGTTCTTTTAATTTTATATAAAATTAGAAACTTTTTACATTTTTATGTATTACTTTGAAGCCTTTTTAACTTCTTTATATAACATCTTTGGATGACTTCAAAGTACAAAATTGTGTACTTTAGGAATGTTTACGTAAGAAAGATTATTACAACAGTAATAATGAGAATGGTAAAAATCATGCCAGCAACCAGAATAAAACCATCTGCACGGGCTCTCTGTTCTATCAATCTCATTGTTGTATTAGACAGTCCCAAAGTATTACCAATGTCTATTAAACGCTTATGCGCTCCTTTCAAAGTATACCTCTGATTTCGTAAATTTTGTAGAATACCAGCACCATTCTGAATCATTTCATCCACTCCATGTACTGCGTTGTTTAGACTACTATTATATTGTACAGTATGATCAATCATAATATCTACATGGTCATTTGTTGTGAATTTTCGAGATAATAATGCTTCCCTCTCAGCCTCTTCTCTCTGTTTTCGCAAAACCATTTGTCTCCATGTGTTTAGTGCTGCTGACAAATGTCTACTATCATATTTTAATTGGTCAACTCTCATTTTTGCATTTTGACGTTGAGATATTGGTCCTTTTGAACATAAAATATCTAACCTGTCGCAATTACTGAAAAATAAAATTTAGTTATTGTCAGAATATATCTTACTAAATGTTTACAGCTTGCAAGAACAATTTTTATTGCATCAGAATCTTATGTGTGTTAATTTTCTATATCATTTATATATAAAAAAGAAAATTAATATAAATATTATAAGAAGTGTAATCAAAAATTTACAAAAACATCAATAAAAAGTTTTATGAATTCTTTTACTTAGAAATTTAAAAAGTACTTAATTGAATAATTCAAAACTAAATAATAATTATTTTGATAATTTGATAATAATTATAATTTTATTATACCTGTTAATATTCTGAATTTTTGTTTCGATATCTTTTTCAATTGCTTGAACGTCAAGGTTAGGCTGTTTTCTTTCCAGCTGGCTAAATAAGTGCTGCGTTTCTTGCACTAATTTATTGGTTTGATGATATAGCGTCTCCATTTTTACTTTTTACCGTGTTAAAAAACTAATTTTTAATATAATTATATACTGCCAGTAACATAACGAAAATTATGACGTGTACAATTTTGCCTCGTCGACGTTGAAATATCTGATGATAATATCATGAACAATGCACTTACTATAAACCTCATTCCCAAAGGATCTCAGAATTTACCTAAACTGAAGTTTTTGGTGCGCCGTGGTAAGCGATCAGTAGTGCCATCATGCGGATGGCGGTTGAAGGAGACAGGCAGAATCGCGGGCCGGCGGCGGGATCGTCCGATCGTGCGATAAAAAAATAAACTACTTGAACAGGCTTTTTAGTTTATTTATGTAATTTAATAAATTTTATCGACAAAGGATCGCGAAAGTACGTAAATGAAAATTTGTTAAAAGCAAAGCACTTTTATAAACTATAGTGGGATATAACACCTGCTGCGATGATAGCGCGACAAATATTGTATAGTTTTTACAGAACTTCGCATGAAATAAAAGTGCAAATTATAAAAAGTGCTAGTAGTAAAATCATTAGATGCACTTCCACTTGTGAAGCTGGCTCAAATGGAAAATGCATTGCATATATATATTGCTGATATTATTATTGTCAGTAGATACTGTGTTATCTCACAGGGATAAAGAATTTTACTTTTCAAAATCTTAATGGTAAAATAGTTTTAAAAACAGACAGAATTAACATTAGTATAAATTAATCTATTATTTTGATGTAATATCTTGAATTTACAGAAAATAATATAGATGTTCAAATACGAACAAATTTTAGATTGTACTCCAATGATATCTGATACGGAATATCGCAAACCTATATGGTATATTGAAGCAGCAAACAGAGTAATCATTAAAAGAAGTGAAAAGATGTGTGTTCAAAACGGTATTATACCGCTGACCCAAGACATTTATCATTTATTGCTGATTACATGGCTGAATCTTCGATACACTATGACTAAGTAGTAGAAATACCCGAAGTTCAATTTAGCACACTTTTATTTCGGTACGCAAAGTATCTTTACTTTCGCACTGACGAAAGAAAAGTAATGATAAGAATTAAAATGAGCTTGCCAATAATTTCGGATTTCGCTAATTTGGAAGACTGAATTAACTAAAGTTAATTCTAATAACAATATATACAGTTTAAAAATTACTCGCCATTTTAAACAAATTTCAGTACTTTCATAAATATCTTTTTAAAAGTTTAAAAGTATATCAATGAAAAATATGTTAGGAAACTAGAAAATTTTTTTGACCAACGAACAGAATTTGTACGACGGAAAAACTTATACTTGCTCACGTATGATCAAAAATTGCCTTTGTTATAAGGTAATTTTTTAAAAAGATTTCATTTAATTTGATAAAAATTAAAAATTGTATCTAGTTTAAAATACGTTGTCTGAAAAAATCAAAGGTCGGTCCTCTAGTCTCTTTTATGCTTGAAATACGTGTTTGATTAGATAATTTTGAATCTCAGTCTTCATGCAACTGTCGAAGAGAAATAAGCTCGCTAATCGTTTAAACCATCATGTACTACTTAAAACTTAAAAATTGTTAATTTTGCTGTATACTATACAACAGGTATTTATTCTTTAAAATAAGCAATAAGAAAAAACAGAGTACAGTTTAATAATAAAAATTTTATTTATTTTAGAATTGACAAGTCCTAGGACTAGTAAAACAAAGTCTAAAATAACTTTAAAAAAATATTTCGAGAAATCCCTTGAAATATGTCTCGAATTATATTTACGTGTGCGTCGCTATTTCTGCTCAGTTTGTGCGGGCAAGAAGTGCATGCTGTTTTCAATATTACCAGAATTGCTCTGGACTTTAGTATTTCTATCAGAGAGCAAATTGAAAAAAACAGTGTTTATCATTCAGAGGAAGACGTGACAAATCAATTGACACTCATTTCGACAATGTTAAAAAAGTTTTATAACGAGAGTGAAAACTTCAAAGCGACTGTAAATTTTGATTTTAACGTTTGTCGCTGGCGAAATAATGAACTCATGTCCATGTGCTTCAGACTGCAACATTACTTGTGGTTTAACGATTTGTTTTCAAATAATGTCACTTTTGACGACTTGTATAACCCGTTCCGTGTTTTTATACAAGAAAATGATTACAATTTGTTATTGCCCAAAACTTATAACGAATCATTAAACGACTACCACACTGTGATATTTACACATGATCCAGACGCTGGCATGAGTATTGTGGATCTAATCATAAGGAATCAGGTACGTCGTATCGTGTGTTTAAAACTTTATTTTTAATTTAATAGATTTCGGGCAAAGAAAAGAGCTTACGAGTATATGCAATAAATTTAACCGATTTCAACCAATGAATTTCAGGCTCAGTCGCAACATCAGATTATTTATAATTTAATTAAAATGATTGCTTCCATGGATGCTCGAGGCTTTGCTATGAGGCAATTTTCTTACGCTCTTTACAAAGTACAGTTAGATGGTTAGTCAAAGTGTTTAGCGAAACTCCGCGTTTGAAATTCTATTATTGAGATTGTTTCTTTACATTTTTAGCCGCCAGTTTAATCAGTAAAGATGTAATACGAAAAATAAAAATGGACACAGTACTCTGGAGTGAGAAAAATATCACCTCCAAAATGTTGGAGGCAGAACGCGAATTTACCCTTCGGAATGTAAAGACGTATCGCAAACTCAAGTCCTTAGTGCCTTCTCTGGACAGGCACGTATACGGTTGCGTACAAAATCTCACTGCACATTCAGCATCGGCACCCTTTCCGGCGCCGGAAAAGCTGCCGGCAATTTTTCAGAAATACATCATCAACGAAGGAGACATGGACGAGCAGAATTCCTGCTCGAAAGTCTGCCCCGATTTTCGAGAGGCTAAAGTTCGCGGATGCTACGATAAAGGATCAATTTGCAATTGGCAGCCGACTTGCACTGGAACTCTCTGGGATTGCGAGAGCCTGGGATCTCCTATGCGGATCTGTCTTTTGGTGAGATATGCGTTATTATCATTCATTATTGTCGTTATTATCGTTCATAATGGGCAAACGTTAGGGAAAAGTTTTTGGATGCCAAAATATGAGGATAACCAGAGTCGTTGAATTCGACAGATGTTGCAAAAAGATATCGTTTGATTTTCATTTCTTAAATTTTGTCCGCGACAATTCAAACGTGAATTATTCACTTTTTAATTTTGTTATAAAATCACATTAATAACTCCCTTAAACTCGACTAATTTTAGGCGTTACGCAGATCTTAAAATTCTGATTATCTTAATATTTTTAATCCATGATTCAGTATCAATAGGAATGAGAAGAAAGGTGGCTTTTCTCTGTAGCGGCGTTTGACATGGTACAATTACTCGCAATAGTAAATTAATTTTTTTATTAAATTGTGTACATTATACTTACGTGCTTTCAGACTCTACGCTCGCCAAAAAGATATGAGTTCTTCGAAATAGATGGCAACAGTTATGGAAAAAAACCAAAAGAACCCCTTTCCGACTGTGGAGGTTTGATTGTGAAAGCAGAAAGTTGGACTCGTGGATTCTTCGAGTGTACATACTGTGTGTGCACGTGTGAAAATAACTACATCAATCAAGATCGTTACTTTAGCTTAAGACCTTCATTATCTGATATGAACTCAAACCAGTAACTAATCAGCATTTTCTAGTTCGATTTTTTTAAGAGTAAAACAATTATCAAAGTTTCATTTCTTTTACAGTGTCGTCACTGCACTCAAGTGGTTAAAGAAAAATGGTATCTGGCATATTCAAATACAACAAGGAAAGCTTTTGTCGAATGGAGTAATTGGTATGAATCTTGAGTGGAAGGATGTAGACAACTTCAAAATAAACGATCCTGATATCGCAGTCAGAATAGACTATTATGCTCTTTCATGGTACAATAGGACGGTTTTACTGGATTCATTTTCCTCGCCAAAAAATTATGTCCTTACAGGGCTCCAATTCGTTTCCGTCGACAATTATTTGAAATTGAAAATCCGCGTGACGCGCTTTGACTTTGCAACGGGCGAATTATTCCCGGAGCAAACGCAATGGTTGCTTAACGCAAGTCCGTTACAAGACAGGTAATTGGTATTGCTAACGCAATATAATTTTTACAAATCTTTACACAGAATTTCGTTCTTTTTGTATTAGGACTGAATTAGACTTGGAAAAACTTCAAGACTACCTGAATTGCAAATTAAACAAGGATACTTACTTCCGTTTTACCACAAGTTCCCTAGAAATTGACGCTGGACAGAGTATCGTTCCAGCATTGAGCTCCGAGATTGTGGAAACAAATCCTCCAGTACCTTTATCTGGTGCAGGCATTTATCTTAAAAATCCTGCAGGAGATGTACAACTGGATTTCAAAATTGAAACTTACGATTTTGCACCTCATTTGTAAAAATTTAGTTAACAACAAATACGTATAAATAAATAAATGAAGTACGTTTCAAAAGACAAGAATTGAATTTTCTACTTTTTGGCGGTTTTATAACAAAATTAATACGAGGTATTTCTTATTTAATAGTTTTATTTAACGTTTAACAAAGGTTTATACGCAAGCAGGTATAAGTTTTCCCGCGTATATGAAATACTTTTAACGTATGAAGAAATACCCCGCGACTTCCCATTATCATAATCAATAATTGATCTCCAAATAAATATTTTAAATTTAAAAATAATATTTTTTAAGTGTACACGTGCCTAAAACGACTGGAATCCTCAATTTATATCTGTTCCGATTTTGTGAATAGACTTTCAGTATTCGCATGTTTGAGCAACCAACCGTAGCAGAAGATTTGCGCTCGATCCCCTCCACTATTCTGAAGACTCGCAGTTCGCAGGACCTTGCCGAATTTGCACACCAGTGAATCTGTTAGTCCTGCTTCGTTTCTCGATAAGTCCGCTACGCTCTGTAATTTTCAAGAATCTAATACAAGCAAACGACTTTTAGATGGAACTCAACATTTATTGGAAAAATATTGTTTAAAAAACAATTTTTGCAATATGAACTAATGGCGTGAGTACTGAGTAGTGAGAATTATTTTTTAAAGATTTATAATAAAAATTGAAATTTGTAATTAAAATTGATATTATATTTGCTATTAACTTGCAATTAAAAAAAATCAGTTTAAATTAAAAATGTATATAAATTTCAATTTTCAAAAAAGTCTTATTTATAACGAATTTAATAAATCCAATATCAATCTAAATTATTATTATTATTATTGAATTTATTATTGATTATTATCTGTTTATTTATTGTTAGAGTGCCTTGAAAAGGTAGGTTTTATTGATACGTAGAAAATAATTTCTTGATTTCAAAGTTAATATCCTATAGGATATATATTAATAAATAGAACCGAATTTTTGAATTATATTGTTCTACAACGGGAAATTTATATAATAAATAAAATGCCTTACAATAATTTTATATTAATATTAATTTTATATTAATTTTTCAGTACACTGTACGAATAAAATTCACTTTATTGCAACGTTTTTAATGCGATAAAAATTGCACTTTTCGATACAGTTCACTGTAAGCGAAAAATATCGTACGCAACACGTGTGTGCAAATCACAAAATATAATTTCCTACGAATTAGTACCAGTCGAATTCTGTGATTAATGGAAAACTTAAAGTAAGGGAATATTTTGTTCAAGCAGACTTGGACAGAGCTAGTAGAAATGTAAAAAGTAAAAATCTACGAATTTTCTAGCCTACAGCTTTCTCTTTTCGCCCAAGGTTGTCGTCGGATAGTCGACGAACAATGAACGAGCAATAAATCTTGAACGTGCTACGCGCAGGACAGCTGAACAACCCTAAGACGAGAGAGGAACTTGTCCAAGATTTAGGTATTATGCAGCTGCTGCGAGTATTCTTAAAAATTTTACAATTATTATTGTAAAAATGTAAAAAAATTAAATAAATATCTAATTAATAACCAAATATTGTGTAATATATTATATGTCTAATACATGCAGACGGCGAAGTCCGTAATAGAGATGATAGCGATTTTCTAATTTATTATACAATTACTTTATACATTAATATAAATAGATCCAGGTAAAAAATTTTATTTACTTACTGTTTCTAAACGCTTCTTTAAAGTTATATCTATTGCAGAGTAAGAAATATTCGTTATTTATGTTAATTTTATATGGTTAATCCATCTTTTACATCTGCTGGCAATTGTGCTGCCCCAATCATAAATCTGAACTGCTGCTGTAAATTGTAATAGTCCAAATATATAAATTGTAGTTCAGATATAAATTTTAAGCTTCAAGAAATGGAAAACGGCACAAGCGGGTCGTAAATGAAGGAAAGCGTTATTGGTTCCTTTTCATTCTACTCCAAAAATATAATCAAATTTCGTCCAAGTGGTAAAATCTGAAAACTGCAGGTAAAGCAGGTCTGTTGAGGGGGACCAATCACGCGACAGTAAGTATATATATGATGAAACAAACACTGCCGAACCCAGGACAAGGACTGTACTTCGGTACCTATACACCTATATATAAGTATATAGAAACGGTTGAAAGATCATTTTGAACTTGGCCGTCCGACACTACCGTGGACAGTAGACACTGCTAAGTTATTCTCTGTAACACTGTAACTACGTTCAGTTAGACCGAAGCGGACGTTACAGTCTGGTAGATTCCGTGGGTCAGACTTTCAGCCTCTAAACGTAAATACTGCGTAGATACGCAAAGATTTTCAGTTTTGTAACAAATTGTGAAAGAAAATAATAGATCAGTGAAATTTTAATTGAAGAAATTCTACTTTTATAAAATATGGATATCGGAGAATTGTTATCTTACAAGGTAAATAGGTTATGTTGTAGTGCAATACGTCTTATTCAATTAAAACTATCACAACGTTGTGCTATGTTTTTCATGTATTTTTTATTACAATTTTTTATCCTTTAGCCCCCAAATACACCTAAAAGATCAGCACCTGGGGAAGATGACGATGACGATGATTGGGATTCAAGGAAGCCAAAGAAGTTAATCAAAACACCTTACCATGCAAGAATTCAACACAGTATTGCATCGAAGGGTGATTCCACTCCAATTATATCTTCAGTGAGAAGTAATGAGCCACCAACTCCAATTCGTGCAGCACTTCCAGCTCCCGAGCATGATGTAGTTGAACCTCAATTATCAGAAGAGCAAAGAGAAAACATTTTAAATTATGTAGAAAATGAAGCTGCAGAAATAGAACCAATTGATGAAAATAGTTTAAAAAGACTGATTTTGTTGTTTGAGAAAAGATCACTCAGAAATCAAGAAATGCGAGTGAAATTTCCAGATCAACCCGACAAATTTATGGAATCTGAAATAGAACTATACGATACTTTACAAGAACTCCATGGAGTTGCAACTAGCCCAGAATTATATCCCATTTTAGTAGAGTTAGGAACAGTACCAGCACTTTTAGAATTATTGTCCCATGAAAATACTGATGTATCAGTAGGTGTAATACATTTGTTTCAAGAGCTTACTGAACCTGACGTATATGATGAAGCACCGGAAGAAACTAATATATTAATAGAAGGATTATTTCAACAACAAGTTTTTGCACTTCTTGTGCAGAATTTAGAAAGACTTGATGAAACACAAACTGAAGAAAATGACGGAGTGCATATGACTTTAGGTAAGATAATAATACATCCTATTTTCTATGCTGCACTTTCTCAATAGCTTTTATTAATTTTTTAATTACAAAATTTTAGGTATTTGTGAAAATTTATTGGAAATTAAACCAGAATCGTGTGTAGAAGCAGGTAAACAAAATCTGTTACACTGGTTATTAAAAAGAATCAAAGTAAGGGCAGCTTTTGATGCAAATAAATTGTTCGCAAGTGAGGTTTTAGCAATTATGCTACAGAATACTAAAGAAAACAGACTTCTATTGGGAGATTTGGATGGAATCGATGTTCTTCTGCAACAATTAGCTGTAAATGTTTTAATTATTCTTTTATAATTTTCAATTAATTTTTTTGTTTTTTTAATAAATCATTTCTCTTTTCTTTAGTATTACAAAAGGCATGATCCTGTATCGTCAACTGAGGTGGAATTCATGGAAAACCTTTTCCTCATTTTATGTAGTAGTTTAATGGAAACTGTAAATCGAGACAGATTTCTACGTGGAGAAGGACTTCAGCTTATGAATCTTATGTTGAGAGAAAAAAAGATGTCTCGAAATGGTTCTCTAAAGGTAATACAAGTTAAAAATTTTTATTGAATTTAGTTTTTGTTCGATTTGAATCAATTTTAAATCATATAACTATTTAGGTTCTCAACTACGCAATGAACGGACCTGAGGGTAAAGATAATTGTAGTAAATTCGTAGATATTCTTGGTCTTAGAACAATATTTCCTTTATTCATGAAAACACCAATTAAAAATCGAAAAGGAATCGTATCGGAAGAAGAGCATGAAGGTAAATTCAAAGATTTTTTTAAGTTTTGTAAAAAAAAAGTGATTTGAATTCTAATATTTTTCTTTTAATTTTAGAACATGTTGTGTCAATTATTGCCAGCATGTTGACCAATTGCAAAGGACAGCAACGTCAAAGATTACTTAGTAAATTTCAGGAAAATGACTTTGAAAAAGTTGATAGATTAATGGAACTTCATTTTAAATATTTGAATAAAGTTCTGGCAATAGAGGAAAATGCAAATGTATGTATCATTGAATAAAAATATATTTGATAAAAGTAATTTATAAATTATTTACAATGAAAATTTGAAATTCAATTTTTTAGGAAGACCAGTCTGAAGCAGACGCTATGATGGACAGATTAAATGGCGGATTATTCACACTGCAATTGCTAGATTATATATTGGTTGAAGCCAGTACTGGCGGTTTACCAGGAATAAAACAACGAGTTGTAAGAATTTTAACCCAAAGAAACGCTTCACTTAAAACTATAAAAGATATACTGAGAGGTAAATTACAAATTATAACATTTAAATTATTTAATTGTTTAAATCAATCAAAAAATTTAATTATATTATCTTGTCCTTTCAAACCAATTTATTGAAGTAATACATACATACTTTTTGTTTGCAGAATATGCGGGAAATCTCGGAGATGATGATGTTGAATGGAAACAAGCACACCAACAACACATTCTGCAGTTAATCGATAAATTTTAATCTACGAATGTGTATTTAAAAAAGTCATGTACAAACAGTTGAACAGAAATTATAGCTCTTGAAATTAAATTATGAACACTAATATTGTTTAGGCTAAAATTATAGTTTTCTGCCCTCCGGCCTGAAAGCGGCAACTTTCTGGCCGCTGCGCGAAACGAAGTTGCCGCTTTCCGGCGACGTCGAGCAGAATAGTACATTGTGCGACAAGGGGAGAAAATGAGCTATTTCTAGCGAGGGTGAGGTATTCAGCACGAGGCGGAGTAGAGGGCGCCGAAGGCGACCGAGACAGAGACGAATGCTAAAAATACCTCACCCGAGTCTGAAATAGCTTTTCTTCCTGTGTTACACACCTTTTTTTGTCAACGGGGAATGAAAAGCCGTTATTTGGTGTTAGAAAGTTGGATAATTGATCATGCATTTCAAATCGTACACAGAAATCGACAAAATAGTTTAAAACAGAAAAAAAATTTAAAAAAAAAACAAAAAAAATTCAAAAATTTTAAAAATTCAAAAAAAGTGACTTTTTTCGCCGGTAAGCCTCACCGGAGGCGGAAAAAAGTCATTTTTCCCCGCTCGGACAAACAATTTTTACAAGCGTTTGGAATGTTCGATTATCTACACTACTTTCTGCGTGAAATGAGGGCCATTTCATGTCCGAGTTGGGAAAAATAGTATACGCACCTCGGGAAGTAAAATGGCAAGCCCATAGCTCGTGTTTGACACCCTCGCCTTCGGCTCGAGTGTCAATTTACACGGGCTATGAGCTTGCCAATACTTTTCCTCCCTAGGTACGTAATATACTATTTTAGAATTATTTTATGTACATTTTATACTTTAACGAAAATCAGGAACTTTAAAATTAAGTTACATCTCCTTAATTCTTAAAATAAAATTGTAATTTTGTTTACTTTTCTTTTTTTTTTAATGACGCATCCCCCTTTCGTGTATATTATGTTTGTACTTTTAATGTAAGATTAACCCTGTACAGATACGATTGGTTTGTTGTATTTACCTACTAATAAGATTGTTTCAATTTTTGATTAAGCTATTCATGTACAATTAGATTCACATATTAGAAGTAACTTTGTAAAAATAATTTTGTATTAATTACTAATAAAAAAAATGTCGATATGTATATATAGAACATAATGACGGTTATTTATTAAAAAATCCTCTTTGTATTATCAAATATGAAATATCTTCGAAGAATGAAGTGCACGTGCAAAATTTATTACAGACGCCCCTAATTAGGGCAGTATAATATTTGCATTATTCACTAATTAGTACGTTAATTTCTGGTTTCAGAGTAAATCATTCAAATACAATTAAATTTATTTATATGTATATTAATTTATAAATAAAATTTATAATATTGTGAATCTTTATAATTTGCCATATATAATTAGTTTTTGAAAATACAAAAATTATGTATCGATAATATCTTCTGGATTTAGAGCTTTTAGATTTTAGACATTTTATTTAAGTATTTCCGAGAATTTCAAATTTTTTTACTAAAAAATCCTCAATTTTCTTAAAACTAAAGTATTATTATATTATCTTCGAAAAAAGTGCAAAAACTATTATGTATGAATGCAAATTAATACGCGCAACTTGAATGATAGTGAAGCGCAAAGGAAGCCAGCGCTAGAAGTTGACGAAGCTCTTGTGAACTTTATTATTTCCTTTTTTACTTTGTCATCTATTCCGAGCTCTGAAAGCTTCTCTCGTATTCCTTGCAGAAATTCCCTCGTCAGTTTATTTTTGCCCAACGAGTGCTGTTACGAGAAAAAGAGAAATAACATTTACATCATTGCAAAACGATTTATTACATTTCTTTTCATCGATATCCAAATTTATCACCGATTATCGTAAAAATAGTGAGAAATTTAAAATTTATTTTATTTTAAAGCGCTGACGTTAAAGTAAAATAATTAATATTCTCAAAATAAAAATTAAATTATAAAACTTGCTTGTTATAATAGTGTACTCTTTGAATGTAATGTTATTTATAAATAAGAGAAGCCCTTGTTCTCGGCCCTTGTAACATAATAGTCGAGGTTTTAGAGTAAAGCTTTTGAAGCTAATCCTTGCAAGGATAAGGGGAGTACAATTTTTTTGTTCGATTCTAATTTTATATTTTGTATACGTAAGTCTTCTTAATACTTATTATATATAAATGTTTTTTTTAACACTAAAAACGTGTTTTTCTTATATATTTAACTACTGTAATTAATTGAAAAGTTAATTTAAGTTAACTGAACTTTCAGGTTGACATTTACAGATAAGCTTGATTTCGTATGAAAGCTCGAAGTTGCTCGTCCATTTAAAATTCGAACGAAATCGAGCGAATATAAAAGCGAAGCTCAGCAGTTTTCTCGAACAATGAACGTCGGATTCCCATAGAAAAAAAGTATACGCGTATCAATGCATGATAAGTCCCGTCAGGCACACACAGCGCGCTGCAGTAGCGGCAGAAGCAACGTCGGCAGCTGCAAGACGGCAAAAATCCAGGCACGCGCTCACACGCACGCTCGCGCGTACAATATTTCTCATCTCCCTAGAGAAAGGGAGAGACAGAGAGAGAGAGAGAGAGAGAGGGACGGTATATATACGTAGGAGGGTTCAACGGACAGCGCGCGCCGATTGATCGCTCGGCCAATCGCGCTGCTCTATAGACCCGCAAGCTCTCTCTCTCTCTCTCTCGCTCGCTTTGGCGGCGGCGCACACGGGGAAAATAGCGGAAAAGCCATCCTCCGCGGGCGCTCCGCTGCAGAGCAGCCTGCAGTCTCCGGCGCAAGCTCGCGCCCGCCGCCGCCGTCGTGCTGCTATTTCGCGCACTTGGCTTTCCGTTTTTCCTTTCAATATCTCCCTCTCTCTCTTTCTGTTTCAATCTGTCTGTCTCTCTCTCTCTCTCTCTCTCGGCAGCTCCGTCTTTTTTACCATTAGCCGCGCCGCCAAAGTTGTCGTGTGGACGAGTGTAGGCGGTATGCAAACGGGCAGCGCGCCGTTTTTCCCTTTCGCTTTCCGCTGAGCGTCGCGCGCGGTTCTGTGAGTGGGAGAGAGGAAAATTCCTTCCTCTCTCGCGGCAGCGACGGGCTTCCGGATCCCCGGGAGCTTCCAGCGCCGACGAGCTTTGCGCCGAGGGCTCTCTCCTCGTCGGATTCATGGATTTTCGAGGCGCCCGCAGGAGGGGAGGATTCTCTTGACGAACTCCTTGTTTTGCTCTTGGTGAGTAGATGGATTTTTCCTTTGATTTCGGGGGATTTCCGAGAATGGAACGCGGCTTTGCGAAAAAGAACACATTTTTTTTTCCGCGTATATCGGCTTGTTCGGCGGGATGAAGACTTTGATGGGTTAGGATTCTACGGGAATAGCAGAGGGCTTTTTATTTGGTTTGCATGAGAGGTACCCAATTAGTAATCGAAGTCAATGTTCGCAGTGTAATTCGAGTGGGTTATAAGTGGATATTTTAGCGCGATAGAGGCACTTGCTCTTTCTAAATTTATCCTTTCATGCCGCTGTATAAAGCCCCTTTTTCGTGATTGTCGATTGTACAAGAATGTCGATAATGTGGAGATTATAAATATTCTATGCTGCAGTCTTATTTTTATTTCACTGGTTAATAATGTACTTTGAGAATGTAATTTTTGTATACTTAACCTTATTTGCATGTGACTGTATTTTACAATTTTTTTACGCTTTAAATAGAATATCGTAAAATATTTTTAAATGCTAAAATGTGGTAAATAGAGTTATAAATTTGAAGAATTTCATAACATTGTCAAAAAATTTTATGTATATTCCTAGAACTGTTTATTTAACAAGTAGAAAATTATTCTTACATCTTATTGAAAAAACGAATGTTTACTAAAATATGCACCTAAAACATTTTATTTTTACTTCGATTAACTCGAAAAGTAAACATTTTTATTGCGTATTTTATTAGACACTATAAATTATTTACTTTATTTTTAAATAATTAAAGTATTTCTGTAAGTTATTTATATATATAATATTTGTTTCTACTATTATTTATTTACACGAAAGATATTGCTTCTATACATATAGAAAAAACCAACCTATACATTTGTAAAATATTATTTATTTACAATTTGTTTATACAATTATAACTTTATTTGTATAGAAAGGTCTACAATGCTCGCATTTTCACGCAGGCGATAACCTCAAACAATACATATATACACATACCAATCTCAAATTAAATAACGGGACCTAAAAATAAACAATATCGATAACAAAGCATCGATATTGCGTAACCGCCTTGAATTGTGAATGGCTGGCACTTCCCGAAGATCTTATTCAGCGCTCTCGATTCCGTCTTTCAGAAATCGAAGAGATAACGACGCTGCGGCGCAGGCTGGCCACGATTAAAGCCGCATCCATCGAGAATCAGTTATCTCTCATTAAGCGGGCAAAGCAAAAAGATCTCCCAGTCCCTCGCGCAAAAAAGGCCGCGGCCACACATTATCCAGCTGGCCGATTACCGCCGCCCAATGGCGTGCACGCTCGCGATTTCCCCGCGGGGGGAAAACAATTACGGCCATTGAGCAACATAAGCCACTCGGCGCTCTCTCGTATTATTTATACGCGCGCCGCGCACTTCCCTCGATATCTCTCGCCTCCGAAATTTCTCGCCCGCGAGCAGTCTCGGGGCGGCGGCGGCGGCGACTCTGCTTTCGCCCGCGCGATTTCGACATCGCTCTCTTTATTTTCTCTCTCGTTTAATGGCCGCGCGCGCGCGCGCACACACTTTTTGTCCATCGCGGGGAGGGAGACGCGCGCATTAACGAGGAGCGATTTTGCACACCGGTCCCGCGGCTTTATCGTTCCATTCAATTATCCGATTACATCATGCCCTTCCAGCTGAAATCTTACAAGAGAAAAAGTCGTTTGGCTGCCCCGGCATATACATAAGTACTTACGCCCGTCTTATTACGCGGCCACGGAGGCTTAAATGCTTCTTTCGCCTTGTTTATGCCGCCGCTCGCGGCCGCGCGGATCGCCACATAAAATATGTTGATTTTAGAATAATCCAAAATTTATGGATTATGATAAATCCGCAGCCCGTTTCTTGCAAATTAGCGCGAGTTCCCATAAATTTAAGGTAATGGATTACGTCGGGGCGTAATGTGGATCGCTCGCTTATAACGAGTTTTGCGAATTCAGCAAAATGTGAAAACCGCTTATTTTCAAATCTGGATGTAGATGGATTCGTTTCGCTAGATGGTTTTAAATATTAGTTGTCTGAATGATATACTTTAAAACTTATATTTAAGAAACATTTCTGCGATATTCATTGACTGGATTATTAAAAATGATAAATGACAACTTTTGGGATTGCACAACATTTAAGGTCGATTTAATAACTTTATTTTCAATTGAAATGCTGGCGCATTTCAATATTGCATATACGGTGACCCAAATATTAGGGGTCAGCAGCGCGCAACTCTGTATGCTATTAAAAAATAAACATAATAATTTATTTAATATCTCGGCATGCAGATTCGTATTATTATTAATAATTTATTCAAACAGTTGAGTATACATACACGGTATTTATATACCATTAATTTAATACGGCATTTATGATTTTTACCCGAATTCCTCGTTATACCACTTTTAATTTAGTTCTCAAGCGAAAAAATGTCTTAATACCGTGGAAAATACCAAAACTGCTTTTCATCTCTCCACCTCCAACAACGATAGGAAATTCCCTATTTCTCTCACGAAAAACCTCCACAATAAGAAATCAATTTAAAAGATCAGATCTTATCCGTCCGACATTTCACACAGACCGACACGGACTTATTTTGTGAAAGTGGCTCAATGCAGGCCGATAATGTACGAACGATGATAAATCACGATTTACCTCGGCGCTATATGACCCGTGTATAAGGGCTCGTTCGTTCAATTGGAAAATTGAGAACCGTGGCAGACACACACACACACACGCGGCGCTTATACTCGCCCGAGCTATTACACCCGCATCGATTTTTCCGGCGGTGGAAATACTTGGCTCCGTCGTAATTGGAAATTCTGTCTGTCCGGCTCGAGAACTCGAAATCCGCTCTCGTCGCGGCTCGATTCCAGAATATTCGTTCCTCGCGAGGAGAGGAGCGCCGAAAATAATGACGATTCGCGCTTCGACTTTCGTATGTCAAAGCTCGATATTCCGCGGTCGGAAATACGATCGGCCCTGCAGATTGTGTCCGCGATTTTTCAAAGTCCGCCGCCATATAATTTTAATTGATCATCGCACGCGGCGCGCAGCTCTTTTCGAAAGACGTTTAATCGCTTTTTCCCGCGGGGAAATTTAATATTAATGCGTCGTTCGCGCGGAAAAACATGCCGCCTCTCTGTTGCTTCGACACACCGACGATTTATGGTTTACTGCAATCTTGCGGTTCCTGGGAGGCAGTAGCTTTTTAGCGTATTGAATTACGTTATTCTATACGTTCGCGATTAAATTTATTGCGATGCCTCGTAACTAATATGAAATAAAACACACGTTTATATCGGCGCGCAAAAAGTACGTCGCTCTCGCGGCGTGTTTCGCGTCAAACGCGTTTCCCGCGGATTCGCTAAAAAGTGGTTAATGTAGGATAATGGGTATACCTTATTAAGTCAATCTCGGCCTTTATTGTGGAAACGCTCTTTGTGCGCTCGCATTTTTTGCACTCTAAGCGATTTAACTAAATTATTCGATTTTTAAGAGTAATATTATATTAGGTTTTAAAAGGGTTTGTTTACAAATAAGACTTAAATAGTACATTTGTAGGTTTCCTGGCTGAATCCAATGTTTTAGCAATAAATCTTTCTTAAGGCTGTGGCTGTTCCAAATATTTTTAAAGAAGGTCAAAACAAGGAAGAATTACAAATATTTTGCTTCCGGCGCCTTGGACATTTTATTAATGCCAGTTATTAGGACAAGACTCATATAGAAAATTTAAAAACTGAAAACAATTACTAGATTTAATAGTAAAATAATGATAATACTTTGATCTATTAAGTATAAGTTTTACTTCGAGAGAGGATGACACTTTAATAAGTACTTCATTAGTTTTATTAGAATCTTAAAAAGTGTATTACTGAAATATGATGGTTGGCATCAGAGTGTTAACATCCTTCCCGTCTGTTCATGATGTACATAGTCTTCCATGAAAAAAATGGCAGGGCTGCTGCATGTTTTTATTAAAAAGGTACTACAGCCCCTGCCTTTTGTACAAATAAAAATAAAAATAACGTGAAAAACGAATACGAAAAATTGACCGTTCGTATTCCAACGAATATTAAACCCGCAGCATTCTAGCTCCAAAAGCAATCAACCTCGAATTTAATTAAAAAATGTTCCCGGGAAACTCTCGAATCGCCCCTCGCCGTCAGACTCCCCGCGCCGAGCTTCACGAAAGATCCAGAAAGCTCCGGCAGCGACGCGCCAAGAGCAAAGTCGCGCGTTTTGTAATATCCATCGTCGATATTTCATCGGGCGCACTTACAAAACGCGACCTAGAACTTGGAGATGGTTTCTTTCTAGCGGCGATCGCGGAAACTTTCATGCCCTCGCGGCGCGCTTTGAAAATTCGCCAGCGACGTACATATTTTCGGAGTCTCGCGTAACCGGGCGAGAGTCGCGCTCTTTGGGAAAATGAAATGCGGAGGCGAGCGGCTCGCAGTACGCGGGGAGATGGTTTTGCTTGCGGTGAAAAAGCGTCGGGGTTCGTTGGGATTCTTTTTTAATGCGGTGGCTGCAGAACCTTTCGAGCCGCGCCGTGTGTTTTGCATCGTTTTGAAGACGCTTTTGGTATAGGGTTTCTTTTGTTTTGAAAAGGTGCCTTTGGCTTTCAAGATATATATTAAACTGTATGACGGAGTGTATAAATTTGTTTTATATTGCAGTCTGCATCTACTAAAAATGTTTAAACATTTCGTTTGAAATTTAAAAGACTTGTACTATTTTAAAATTTGATTATAGCAAACCTTCAAAAATATGATTCTCCGTTGTGTAAATGTTCTTTTTCTGTTCAAATGTAATTACGCTAAACTAATTTATTCCCCTCGCACTGTTATTCCTTGCGTAAATAAGGTCAAACTTAATTTTTTAATGACTGTTTGAGCACTACGTTTTTAGTTAACATATCGTTCCTTTGCAAACTCATTTTTCTATTTCTAGATTATGTAGCATTACCATTTTCACATATATACTTATAAATCATTATTTAAACCAGACGTGCACTTATTGGCGCAAGGACTTTTATATTAGGCAGTTCAAGTGGTTGTTCCTTTCCCATCGTAAAAATTAACTCGTTAAATTTTATACACCATATTACCATTTAACCTTTCTGCTTTTATGTTATTGTCTTTTAAATAACCGCGAAATGTCGTAAAACTCTTTTTCGATGTCACAATCCTCAATGGTAGTAAGGTATAAACAACTTTTGAATTCATAAATAACGTATTTTCTGACCGGTTAAATATTACACTGTGAAAAGCGGTATTTATTATTAAATACTTGTCGGACAAATTTACTAGCAGGGTTGGGACAAGCGAGTATCAATATTGTACAGCACGGAAATGATTAATTATTATCAGGTAAGGCAATGATGTAACGACAAAGCGTGCGAAGAATAAAGCACGTGCTTATTTTGCATATTTTATTCATTTTTCACCATTTTATTGCCGCCAGTGTACAAAATCTAGTACAAAACCCAGCGAAAAGGACGCCACTCGACACGTAACAAATTCTTAATAGCCAGCGAACTGTGCGACGAGGTTAAAAGAAAAAAAAAGGGTCGCCCGCGGTGGCCGCAAATCACGGGCACGTCTATTATACCCGGGCACGGCTCTGCTCTTTGATTAGCACAATTCCGATCGGCGCGCGCGGCGCACCGTGCACGAGAGGGGGCCCACTCGACCTTCGCGCCCTTTTCCTCCAACGCTCTGCAGAGGCCGATTACGCGGGGGGCTCGGGGGGGGAGATTAGGAAGAAAGAAATCCGCGCCGAAGAACAGAAAAAAAAAGAAAAAAAGGACGGGTGTCCGCCGCGGCGCATTACAGGCTCGCTCGGCGCGATGGCGCGCCCACATTTTGATTTCTAGGTCGAGGTGCGCGCGCGCGCGCAAGCGGCGAGGGTGTGGTGAGGTCGGACTCGCTGCTGCTCTCCGCTGACGCAAATTGGCCGCCTTCGGTCGGCTCTGCTGGCTACCACCGCACCAAAGGACGCGCTCTCCGAATTTTCGACGCCGCGATCGAAATATAGATATATATATCGCGCCGCTCTTCGTATTTCGGAGAAGCGAGAGCGGGCCGCCGCTGAAAGGAGAGCGATTTATCGCGCTTTTCCTTGACGGGCCGATTTCTTCGGAGCGAAGGGGGCCGGGGGAGAAACGGGGAATGATGTATGATTCTTTGGGGGGGTTCCTTTTTTTTCGAATGAGGTTCGGGGGCACGCATTGTTTTGACGTAATAAGGAAAGGTGAAGCTGTTTTTGGAAGGAAAAAATTGGGATGTTTGATGTAATTTATCGCTGCGTATTTACGTGGTTTGTTGTGTTTTGAATTATATTAATGAGAGGAGAACGAGGAAATCTTTGTTTGCTGTGCAATGTTCAAGGATTATTTATAGCTCAAAATAGTTTAACATTGTTGTTTAGAATCAATTATAGAGCCTTTGCATATTCGAGCTTACAACTGATTAAATTGTTAAAGATAGATTATGTTGGCAACGATTTTGCGTTAATTAAATTCAATACAATTAGTACTTCATTCAAATATATATGTATACACCTTCATTCGGAGAGTTTGAAATAGCCCAAAATTTGAATCTAAAATTTTATCCAACACAGTATTTCCAAGCCACCGATTAAAGCGACCGTTTAAGCGAGAAAGGAACCGGAAAAAGTTTGAAGAACACGTGACGGACAGGCGGGCAAACAAAATTAATTAACCCAAATGACTGTAATGCAGGAGTGCACAGTCTATAAATGGCCGAACCTCGCAGCAGCGGAATTCCGTGATGCCGCGGCTTTTTTTTCTCGTGCTTACGGGCGAGCTTCTCCTCTCATATTGCGGTTATATCGGCGAGAAATCAGAGCCCGATAGGAGAAAATGGGTTAGGCCTCTTAATAGGACTAGCATTTATTAGAGCGACGAGATGGAAAGAATGGAAAATTGAGTGCTTGCAGGTGCAGCTTTTTTTTCTGGCTTAACGATGAGTTATTAAAGTTGCTTTCATTTAACCAAATGGAACAAGTGTTTCGAATTTCAATAATTTTGCGTTGTAAAACAAAGTTTTTTAATAACTTTCTACGTTTATTGATTAATTTACAAATTGTAATTTTTTTTTTGTATACTAATACTAAATAAATAACCTTTGATGATTGTAGTATTTAGTGTGCGTCATAAAAGAATGGCCACTTTTTATAATATAAGCGCGCACACGCACAGTGCACTGATCAATTTCCTTTGAATTCTACGTCCAAGCTTAACATTTTTACGTCTTTATCTTTATCCTCTCCTTCCTGCACACAGCAAGCAAACAGATAAGATACCGCTGCAAATTCAAAATATTTACAGCCATTTAAACGTCAGGAAAGGCATAAATTCGGCCGTCATTTAGCAGCCCTCCCCCCCCCCCCCCCGTCCCCCGCAAAAAGTCAACTCCTTCCCTCGTAACCATCAAGCTCGTCCACACACACAAGGCATCGGGAAAGGCCTCCTCTCGACATTCGCCGGACGACTGTTGACCCAAGGAAAACAGAGGGTAATGGTGGAAAGAGAAGACGCTTTGCGCCGGGAATATATATACGAGCCGCTGCCGCGGAAACGGGGGGCCGCCGCCGCCGCCGCGAGCTTGCAGCTATACGGGAGAGCGGCAGCAGCAGCCGATCGATGCTGGCGTCTCGACGGCTTTACGGCCGGCCGTCGGCGTTTCTCTGCAAGCGCCACCGAAACCTCGTTCAAGATTCGGAGTCGAACGGCTGCTCTCCCCGGCTTAATTGGCAGATTTTCGGATTTGCGGAGATCTTATTTTTGGCGGTGGACGCGTTTGGGGGGTATTGGCGAGGATGAGTTTTTTTGAGAGTAGTTTTTTTGATACTTTGTTGGGAGCTGCTGCTTTCAGATTAATGGAGAGTGAAGGGAATTGGAAACGGACAGTAGCTGAACAGTTACTGGGCAGTTAAAATTATAACTGCTAATAAAGCAACTACGTTATTGCTCTTCTCGGAACGCAAAGTGTGTTAACGTTCTTCACTTTATTAGTATCAAATATTTTTACAGTAGAAAGGCACATAGACCCTTTTTCAAAAACCACCGTAGAATCGGAGGGAAGGATCGCTTTACTTACCTTTTCATTTGGCTTCTAATTGGCAGAGTTAAATGCGGGCCCTCAAAAACTAAATAACCCATGCGGTTTTCGGCTCGTTTTCCGCTTGTTCCTATTTCATTCAAAAGATTCGTTAACTGAACGACCCTTGACTGCAAAGTAGGTGACTTGACCTAAAAATAGTCAAGATTCTGTCGGTAAGTACTAGAAAACTTCGCTTCTCGCGCGACGCTCGGCTCATTCCAAAATTAGTGCTTATTCGGGAAAAAAGGAGAGAGAAAAAAAAGGAGAGCGAGCACCGTTACGTCGCGATTCTCCGCCACCGTTGCAAGTGTCTAAGTCTGGCTCGTCCGAGACTTATTACGCGCTGACGCGCGCGCGCGCTGCGTTTTACGGCTTTGTTCTACAAAGTTTAGAAATTTCAGGGAAGTGTGCGAACGAGGAGGATTACAGCTTGTACAGTGCCCCGGCGTCAAAACAACGTGGCGTGTTGCGAGGTTTTGGATTTTATCAACTGCTGTGCTTGTTGGGAAAAATATGCCAGTAGACCTGAAAGAAACGTAAAATATGCTTTAAATTATGCTTTTAATATAATAAGTATACTAATAAAGCCAATATTTCAATTATTTAAATTATTCATTGCTCTTAAAAACTTAATTTAATGTATTAGAAGAAAATGATTCATTTCACGACATCCTACAGCACTGAAAAAAAGGTTCCTCTCCTTACGAGAAAAATCCTCTCAATATTTACGTCAGCGGAATTTCTATTTATAAGAAAAGGATTCTGTT